>PITA01002099.1:123565-171984 GCA_004023965.1 Spilogale gracilis | reverse complement strand
CCCTGCTTCCCATTTACTTTCCTTCTCCCACTGTCCTCCAGGTTACCCCTCATGCACCGCAAGTAAGTGAAACCATGTGATACTTGACTTTCTCTACTTGGCTTATTTCACTCAGCATAATCTCTTCCAGTCCAGTCCATGTTGCTACAAAAGTTGGATATTCATCCTTTCTGATGGAGGCATAGTATTCCATTGTATAGATGTACCACATCTTCTTTATCCATTCATCTGTTGATGGGCACCTTGGCTCTTTCCACAGTTTGGTGATTGTGGCCATTGCTGCGATGAACATTGGGGGTACATATGGCCCTTCTTTTCACTACATCTCTATCTTTGGGGTAAATGCCCAGTAGCATTATTTTTAAAGAGAAGTTGGTTTCTCCCCTCTTTGACATGCATCACAATTTCTGAGATCTGGAATATGGTCTCAAAGTCCTGATCACTTACTGCAATTTTCTCTCTCCAGTTAAGATTCAATTCCTACCTCTGAGTAACATCATCCCTGATCATCCCAGCCTAAAGAGGCACTCCCTTCCATTTTATAATTGTGAGTCAGTTAAGAGGAGTCGCTCTGTTGGTTTGTCTTTTCCCTTTCCCCACTGAACCTTGCATACAGTCTCTGTTAAATGAACTGTATCCCTTACTAATGCTACTATACTGTGATCATTTCCTTATCCCATTTATGCTGCCTCTAAATAGATGTATAAAAGACTGACTATATCACAGATCAGATGAATAAGCTAGAAGGTAGGGGAGGAAAATTGAAAAAGACACTGAGACCACACTGGTACATTAAGAAGTGCTCGCTCTTGAGAAGGGCCCTGGCTTTGACTTTATGAACTTTACCAACAGCCAGTGTTCCCCCCCGCCCTTTAATGATGTTATTTTTAATTAAGTAAAGGAGTTACAAAGCTAATATTTCACAAATGGAGGGTCAAAAAGGACTCTTTCACTTTAGGAATAAAATCTTGTTCATCTCCCCACTGATGTCTGTATTTAGGTTGTCTTTTGTGACCTTGGTGAGAAAATTCTACTACTGTGCAGCTAAGGTTACAAGACAGAAGGGCCTGGCCTTCTCCAAGCAGCATTTGCTAACCCCACAGAACTTATCTGGTGATTCCAAGGAACAAATGGCTTTTGCTGGGCTCTTCAATAATATGATTTGCATGCTTGAAATGAGATCGCCAAAGTAATTGTAGAATATTGCTTGCCATTACCATCATTAAAAACAGGCAGATGTAGGAGCACTCCCAGGGAAAATCTTCCTGCTGGGTTTTCATGGAGATAAGTGCACAAAATCCACTTTTGAAAAGATGTTGAATGGAATGAATTTGCCATTCACTGGCTGTCTGATGATGATTTGCTTGTTAATTGGAAGTTTAGGCTTTAGAGAAGCCTTAACAAATTTGATTGCTAAATTCAGGAGGTTTACTCCTCCTTACAAGCCATATTCAGAGGCATAAATCCTACTTTTTGCATGTGTGTCTGTGTGCTCATTTAGAATCTCTGTGAAAAGATACCAATCCCTGACCCTCTTGTCAGTGCCACTTTTTGGAGTGACTTTACAAAGAAGGACAAAGCAATTTTGTCCCTTTGCAAGCATCTGTAGGGCCCAAATATTTACTAATAGTGGAGGAGACAAAACCATGAGATAAGCTGAGAGAAAGTGCAGAAATGTTATTAGGTTATTTCAATGCATATGGCTATTGATTATCCCATGCTAGGCTTCTAAGAACTGGGAGGCTGGACCCCACTTCTGGGCACCATTCTCTTTACTTTGCAAATCAGCTCCACTGTTGCTAATAAACTCAAGTAAAACTTTAAGGGGGAGGGCAGTGAGCAAACATTTGTTTGGAAATCCTGCTGCTTTTCTTTTCTGTTCAGACACAGGCTGAGTGTCCTCTGATCTAAATAATGTTAACTAGCTGGCAAGGTTAGCAGCCCTCTGAGAAGGGTCTGCTTTATTTTTAATGACCACAGTTGCACATCTACAAAATGACTTTATTCATCCCTGTCATTACCTATCCAGATTAGTCTCCTCTAAGTGATGATAAATTTATTGCCATCTATGGAGAATGACAACTGTCAAGTGGAAATACATGAGTAGTTACGCAAACAATCTACACAAAAGTTCCTATATGGTGTCATAGAGCATTTCCAAGATCTAATAGTTCTAGGAAAGAACAGCCAAATAGCCTTTCTTTTTCCATCATTCCCAGGGATTTAATAGTATATACGTACATCATCTAACAAGCTGGCACTGAGCATTATTTATATAGCAAATGACAATGGCATGTAATTATATAAAACACAAATATAGAGTGGGAGCAGTTCCATGCAGATGTGTACAAATAATAACTTTTAAATATTTAGTAAATTAAAAGCCTCTCCATGATCCTTACACAGTGGAGTATTTGTCACTACAAACAACACACCTAGGCACTCCTAAACTATAATAGCCAGGAGGAGGTAAAACTGCCCCTCTGGAAGGTTAAAACTCCAGCCTCACACCCACCTAGAGACCACTGTGGCTGCACTGATTTACTCGAAAGTATTTATTAGGTATTATCTATGTGCCACGGTCTGTATAGATGCTGGCGACAGAATGATGAGGATCATCTCACTGAACACTGTAGCAGTAAAGCTTAAGAAGTATCACTTATGAGGGAGGCGAAGTCAATCTAGTCTCAGAGGTCTAGGGAAGGCTTCCTGGAAAAGTTGAACATTAACTGGACATCTAAGGAATGACAAGGAGTCATTCCTAGATGGTTTTGGTGGAGAAATATCATGTACAGAGACTTGGCTACAAGAGACTGAAACATGCTCAAAGGCTGGGTGATGTTCAGTAGACTTGGCACGAAGCATGAGCAAAGAATAGGGCAGTGCTGGTGAGGAGGGGATCCTAAGGTTGTGAAGGAGACAGGCAGGGTTATGAAGACTTGCATCACTAGCTCCTGGCCCAGTGGTTGCTCAATAAATATACAGAATGAATGTATACATGGATGAATGAAATTGAGGGGCATACATGAAATTCTGGCACTAAAGAAAACCAAGAAGAAACATTCACTTTGCTCAGAGTTTAGGGACATAACCAGCTTGCCTACATACCATTCCTATGTCTCTAAAAACAAACACCTGTGAAGCAAAACATATTTACGCCAAATTTGTTCAAATCATAGAGAAGTCACCTCAAGGAAATGGGCCCCAAAGGCTTGCCTCTCACTTGCCCTTAGGCCATCCTAGAGCTGGGCTCCTCCTAGTGAGGATCTGCCCATTTCCTCAAGGGTGGTCTCCATTTCTGGTTACCATGTGGAAAGTGAAAACAGATAACACTGTTTCCAATGATGTGCAGAAATTAAGTGAATTTTCAAAAACAATTTGAAATAAAATACCATTTTCCTAGGAAACTTCAGAGTAGGAGATGGGGAGCAGAAGAGCAAAGAAAGAAAAAAAGGGAAAGGCTTATTCTTTCCTTCAGCTACCTCTACCACTCATTGTCCCTCCAACTGGCCCTTTCTCATACCAGCTTTCTGAATAATTCTAGTCCTTAACAAGGAACTTAATCACCTCTAGAGTTCAGCCATACCGAAGAGGCACTGGAATGCATCCTATCACAGATACATACTGCTACTTGCTTGATATGAAACAGATCACAGATGTTCAGTTTGATATGAAAATGGTGCTAAGGAGATCCTTGGTGGGCAAAGTAGTGATTGCAAGGGAGCAGAGTTCAGAGAAGACTGGGTCTCTCCTCCCACTTGAAAAAGGTAGGACTTCGTCCCATTATAGTAAATGAATTCAGTCACAGTATTTAATTTATTTTGAATTGCAAATTGTAGGAAAGCAGCATATGAGAATATTGTTTGTCAGAAAGAGGCATAGTGTTACAAAGGCTGAGAAACCACACACAAACCCTGCGACAGAGCCTGCTATCTTTCTGGGTTTCTTTCCACTCAAGATATTTAACATCAGTGGTTCTTCACACAACACAGGCAAGCATGTGTATGTGCACGCGCACATGCACACACACACACACACACACACACACACACACACAGTGTAATAGTGCCATTTATTTAGGTAGTGTTTGCCCTGTATAATGCTAGGACAAAGTAGTCTATCCTCCTTTATACTGGATAACCACTCTCCTACATTGTATGAACTTAAGATAAAACGGAGAGTGTTTATTCACCGGAGTTGAGGGAAATTAAACAGAAAAAGTATGGCTAGTAAAGAGTTACAAAGTTGTATTCAAGGTCAGCTTTGCCGGTTAGTAGTAGAGCTGGAAATAAGAGTCAGGACCCCCCCCTTCGCTTTTCCTGTCCTGTACCCATTGGACCAAACTGCTTTCAATCAATAGGCAGCAGTTATGACAGATTCACGTTCTACCCAGTGTCAATAAAAACAAAAATCAAGTTTTGATCAAAACACATAACCAAGATCTACATTCCTTTTGGCCACAATAAATCTTCCCCAAAGGAAGCAGGCTAAAATTCTTTACATTTAAAAAATGAGCTCCTCTGGGACTCCAAATTCCAGTTCGATTTTTGAGCCAAGGCATTTTTTTTTCTTTATCATGCACTTGGTGCTGTAGTGTGATAAGGGCCCCATGCAGACCATAAAACTAATTTATCATCTGGAAGGTGTACAAAGAAAATGGTAGCTGCCTACTTGTCTGTTTGACATATGAGGTCATTTTTGCCGCTAGCTTTCTAATACTGAGCAATTTTATCAGCTATTTATATACATTAATTGTGGGTACCCATATGCTCAGTGTTGTATTTAATAATGCATTGCATTGAATATGCATTCCTTAAGTTTTAGCATGCAACAAGCATCTTGCATTTAACTATTTGATTTGCCTATTAAAGCCCATAATTCAGCTATGCCATGTTACCTACTCTTTCAACTGAATTTATGTTTCTTTAAATCTGGCTCACCCTGCCAAAACCCACTGAACTGGACAAGGCCACCTCACATGTCCCAAGGGCTCCAAGCAAAAACAAGCAGAAGAAGTGCCATGGTCCACTTAATAATACTCAAGCAAAAGGATTACTTGATGAATCCCTTTCCCCAAAGGACAGCAGCATATTCACGCTTCACAGTGTAAATATAAATACAGTGTTCAGGCAACAGAGACACGGGATGCTAGATAAAGTGTGAAAAATACCATAGCAAATGGCTATGCCAGAGTGATTTCTTAACTATCAGGAGAGAATCAGTTCAAACATCCTAAGCAATCCCAACCTCTTACTCCCCAAGGCTTCCCCAATTTATCCCTCAGAAAAGAAAACAAAGTCAGTTTAGCTGGTTCTTTGGCCAACTGATTGCTCTAGCCATTTCTCCATGCTAGAAAACTCACTTCCTGATAAGAAGCCCAGCTCATCACCACCCTAGGCAATATCTCCCCACAAGCTTACATATCACAAGTATTAACACTTGCATCATAAAATTAACTGCTGTAGGACCAAAACTTAAATGGCCCTGATCAAAGACAAACAATTTCTATGGGTTTAATAATCTATAAAGCATTATTCCTTGAATGCCTTGGCTCAGAATACATATTCAGAAGAGCTTTTGTTACCCAGAAGAACAAAAGAATGGCAGATTTTTGATCCCAGGGGGGAAAAAAATATATCAAGGCAGCCAGGCCCAATTAAAACACTGCAAATGGTGAATCAGTATAGGCAAAGCCAGTCATTAGGCCAGGTGATGAGGTGGGCAGGTGATGAAAGAGAAAGGAAGGCACTGAGCTGGTAGTCTAGGCAGGAAGACAATCATGTTTTGTTTTGTTTTGTTTTGTTTTTCCTTGTTGGAGTCTGTTATCTACATGGTTTGGGTCACATAATCTGGCATTTAAATGTATTCAGAAGTCTTGCTACAAATAGGTAACTTGAAACATACAGAAAATAAATAACGTGGTTCCCCACTCTGGTTCAAGGTATGTGTACTGACTACCTGCCTGACACTGCTGCTGTCGGTCTGAATGAAAAAATCCACATACAAATGCTGACATCCCCTCATTTTTTTCTGTAGTAACTCTGAACCTCTAGCTTCCATGTAGGATAAGCAGGATATAAAAAGTAAGCTGTGATGAATACATTCATGGATCCTTCCAGTTATCAAGCCACCAAGCAGCTCTATCTGAGTTTGCTCAGCCTTACCAGACATTTTAATGCTGAATCTTTTTGACCTGATAATGAGTTAAAGCCTCTTTGGCCTAGGCCCTATAACACTGGTCAAAGCAGCCTGGGTCAAAATACACTCTATATCATTGTACCTGATCCTTTCAATATCCTGCCATCCCATCTCTAAGCTCTTATATCACACAGCCTTATATGGTAATTGTTTCTTTCTCTTCAAAAGAACCACTTAGAGCCATTAGTCTCATGTCTGCCCAGTCCTTTGTCCCCTGTCCCCAGAAAGTGCTTGCTCTCTCCTTACAAAGTTTCCCTGAAAACCCAAATATGCCTGGATTAACACTCATAACAGATGAGGCCCCACTATGTAAATATTCTTCAGTATTGACATTTAACAACGTTCTGTTAGGAAATCATCTCCTCAATCAATCTGAAATGGCTCCAGGCTAAGGCTGAGTAACCTAACTACACGATCATGTATAATTTAGAACTCCTATCCTGGCCCACTACCTGGTATGTTAGAATCAGTGCCAGATTCATCAGGAGCAAAAAAAATGTTTGATGTCATAGGAGTTTAATTAATGCATTTAAAATAAATGCAAGGCAATCCCACAGACCTTGGTTAAAATATACAACCAAGCAGGTAACTATTCCAGAAAAAAAAATTCCATTAACTTCAGGAGCTCCATCTGATACCTCAAAAATTAAAATTAAATTTAAAGAAACTATAAAAAATAAGAAAATATTTTCTTAGACCTAATACAAACTCTCTTTTGCCCCAAGTTATGCCTGTTTAGCTTTGATACTTTTATGAGCCTTTACAATTTTATACTTCTGCTTCATTTATCCTGATTTTTAAACTACAGGATGCCAAACTTGGTAATCCATGAAATCATTGAGGTCAGGAAAATGCATGAGATCACTCAGAAGCAACTACTAGGTCGAAGAGACAGGATTCTAGAACATAGAGGAATCTAAGAAGGAGATTAGGAAGGAGCAGCTAAAGACATAGGAAGAAAGAGAGAATACGGTTTCTAGGGAGCCAAAGAAAGAGTATTGTAATAAGACTTGAGAAGTGGTTAATGTTCTCAAATGCTGCTGATAAGACAATAACTACCCCCTAAATACAGATGCAGAAAGATCTTTCATTTTCCAGTTTTATTGAAAATATTTTATATATATCACTGTGTAAGGTCAAGGTGTATAGCATTATGGTTTGATTTACATATGTTGTGAAGTGACTTATCAAAGTAGGTTCAGCTAGCACCTATCTTCTCATATAGATACAGTAAAAAAAAAAGGAGAGTGGGGCACCTGGGTGGCTCAGTTGGTTAAGCAACTGCCTTCGGCTCAGGTCATGATCCTGGAGACCCGGGATCGAGTCCCACATCGGGCTTCCTGGGAAGCCTGCTTCTCCCTCTCTCACTCCCCCTGCTTGTGTTCCCTCTCTAGCTATGTTTCTCTCTGTCAAATAAATAAATAAAATCTTTAAAAAAAAAAAGGAGAGTGAGCAAAAAATATTCTTTTTGTGATGAGAACTCATATAGGAAAGTTAAGAAATCAAATCCTATATCATATGACAGTGTTAGCTATAGTCATCATGCTGTACATCACATCCTAACTTATTTATCTTATAACTGAAAGTCTGTACCTCTTAAAAGATTAGCTGCACTGAGTGGCAGGGGCAAGACCTGGGGGCAATGGGTTAAGAGGTAAACTGGGAAATACAGTGAATGACGAGAAAAACTCTGCCAAGATGTTGGCTATAACAGGCATAAGGAAAATAAAGAACTGGAAGTATTTTTTAAAAATAAAGTAGAATATATAATCCCAAGGAATCCTGAAGAGCCAAAACAATCTTGTAAAAGAAGAAAGTCTCTCCATTCCTGATTTCAAAACTTATAAGAAAGCTATAGTAATCAAAACAATGTGGTACTACCATACAGACACATAGGCTAATGAAACAAAACACAAAGCCAACAATTAAACCTACACATATATGATCAAATAACTTTCAACAAGGTTGCCAAGGCATTTCAATGGGAAAAGGGCAGTCTTTTCAATAATAGTGCTGGGAAACTGGTTATCTATATGCAAAAGACTGAAACCGAACCCTTTCCTTATAGTACCAAAATTAGCTCAAAATAGCTTAAAAATAAGAGAGAAAACTATAAAACTCTTAGAATAAAACATGAGGGAAATCTTTAGGTGGATTTGGCAATGACTTCTGGGATAGGGCATCAAAAGCAAAGCAACAAAAGAAAAAAATAGATAAACTGGAAATCAACAAAATGTTAAAACTTTGTGCAAAGGACATTATCAAGAGAGTGAAAAGGCAACTGACAGAATGGGAGAAAATATGTGCAAATCAAATATATAATAAGGTATTGATATCCAGAATTTATAAAGATCTCCTATAACTCAGTAACAACAACAGAAAATAACTCCATTTACAAATGGGCAAAAGATCTGGAAGACATACAGATGGGTACGAGATACAAGAAAAGATGCTTAACATCACTAATTATCAGGGAAATGCAAACCAAAACCAGAATGAGATACCACCTTATGCCTGTCAGATGGATAGAATCAAAAAGACAAGAAATAAGAAGTGTTTGAGATGATGTGGGAAAAAAAGAAACCCTTGTGCACTGTTGTAGGAATGTGAAATGGTGCAGCCTCTGTGGAAAACAATATGGCAATTCCTTAAGCATAGAATTACTGTATGATCCAGCAATTCTACTACTGGGTATATGCCCAAAAGAACTGAAATCACAGACTCAAAGAGACTTTTGCAGTCCACTGCAGCATTATTCCCAATAATAAAAACGTGAAAGCAACCCAGTTTCCATCAACAAATGCACAAATAAACAAAATGGGATATATTCATATCATGAAGTATTATTTAAGTTTTAAAAAGGAAGGGAATCTGACACAAGCTACAACACCTGTGAGCCTGAAATTATACTAGGTGAAATAAGTCACACTCTCACACACACACACACACACACACACACACATACACACACACACACACAAATACTGTGTGATTCCACTTACATGAGGTACCTTGACTAGTCAAATTCATAGAGACAGAAAAAAAGAATGGTGTTTTCTGGGAGATAGGGAGAGAAGAAAATGAAGAGTTAGTGTTTAATGAATACAGAGTTTCAGTTTGGAAAGATAAAAAAATTCTGGAGATGGTGGTGATGTTTGCAGAACAATGTGAGTGTATAATGCCATGGAACTGTACATTAATAAATAGTTAAAATAGTAAATTTCATAGTACATATATTTAAAAAAAAACGAAAAAAGAAATATGAAGGAGATTCACTTAGGAAGGAGACTCAGAGCAGACCCCAGTTATGAATCAAATTGTGTGTCCCAACAGGAAGTGTGAAGATAAAAATAATCAGGGGCACCTAAGTGGCTCAGTCCCTTAGGTGTTGGACTCTTGACTTCAGCTTGGGTCATGATGTCAGGGTCGTGAGATGGAGCCCCACATCAGGCTCTGCACTGAGTGTGGAGCCTACTTGAGATTCTCTCTCCCCCTGCCCAGCCCCCAGACACCCCTAAAATTTAAATAAGTAAATAAATAAATAATAATAAACATTTACCACATGAATAGTGCAATTTCCTTGTGATTAGCAGATACTATAATTCCTATTTTTCAGATAAAAAATACTGAATCACAGACTGGCTTAGTAACGTGTCTAAGGTTTTCTGTAGTTTGCAAATTCCTATGCCAGCACCTTTCTTGGGAAACCTATTGAACCACTGCCAGTGATACAGTGCACACCCTGCAGTTTTTTTCTCATGTGTCTCACCATGAAACCTTCCACAATGGCCTGATCCTTTCCCAATTCCAACTTCTGATTCCTTCTTCCCTTCCGTCTTCTCTACTGAGCAAATCCACCCAGTTGTATAATCCCCTAATTGGCTTGCCTTTGCCCATACTTCTCTTTAGACTTAGTTGGAGAACTGCACCTTCAAGGTTGTTTTATGTGATTATGATATCTAAGGGCTAAGGAGAACTGTTGCTCTGTGAATGGACTGAGCTGACTCTGATCCACAGTGCCCTCAGCCAACACACTGCTGGAAGGAATGGAGAAACAGATGTGCACTTGCCTCAGAAATGTTACCCTGTTCTGCTTGTTGCCATTGCATTCATCCAGTGTCATGCAGAGCCTTAAGTAGAGCCTGAGGTAAAACTAAAAATCAGTAATACTAATCCTGCCTTATTTTAAAATTTTGATATGTTGCTCATCATGGATTTTTGCACTGATTTTAATTTTTTTAATCTTACATTAAAATATTCTTATCTTGATTACTGGGTTCTTTGGTGACCCCTTAAATTTGTCTGAGGCAAATATCCTTCACTCACTTCACCCTAGTTCTGACCCAAATCTATCTATCACCATGACTAAAAAAGAAGAAAAAAAGGAAAAACAGAAAACAGCCTTCCCTGAATCACTTACTACAACAAAATAGTGTAGTCAGGTGCCCGTCAAGTGTTCTGGGGATAAAAGACATGAGAAGAATCAGCTATAACCCTAAGTAGAAAAGATCCCAGAGTAAATGTCTTTCATGTAACTTTTTGACAAGATTGTTTCAACCTAAAATCAAAAGCTTATATTTAAACACCATAAATTGCATATCTATGAAAAATGAAGTCCCCACAGGCTAACTTTCTGCATTTTTGTTCTCTTTAAAGAAGGTATTAGAGCAACTTGGACTGTCTTCTTAAAAGATTTTTATTGTTTTGTGATAGATAGCAGGAAGCTATCAACTGAATATGTAGCCAACAGGTCAGAAAGAAAGCAATGTGGCTTGACTGCTAAGTACATCAATTCTGTCTTCAGCTGACCGGAGGCCCTTGTGTGTGTATGTGTATGTGTGGGTACACACGTTTTGCATTTCTCACCCCAGGCCTTGTTTATCAGGTCCAAGCCAAGCAACCTGAAATAGTTTTGTTTTCTAAGCACTACCGATCTTTCCTCTTTAACTAAAATCTGTCAGGAGACCTGGGAGAATATTCTCCCACTCAGTGACAATGGGGATGAGCAAATTTGCTCTCCCCTTTCCAGGGAATGCATTTGGAATCAGCTTGAGAATGCTCTGGTCAGATCTCAATGTTCAGGACTGTTGAGAGAGGAAAAACTGTCTCTTCATTCCTCAGGCAAGGCAAATGCCATCACTTTGCAGACTCTGTGGGAGAGTGGAGATAATGAGGTATTTTGAAACAGCGGATGTTGTCAGAAAGACAGAAATTGGGAAAAGGGCTGAGGTGGTGAGTGATTATTTCTCAAAGGAGCAATGGAACACAAAATGGGTCTCAGTTTAAGTTAAGCAAGGGAGATGAGAAAAGGAGGTGTGTTATAAATTATTTACCACTGGATATAGTTTAGCTTTGATCTTAGTCCTAACTGTGCTTTGTCTTGGTGTGTATAAACTGAAATAGTTGCCAATCTACTGATTGTGTATTCCCATGGACACACATATACCCCAAGGTACCTTAAAGAATACACATAGCCCAAGTTTAGATTCACTTATGAAGTATACAATTCAACAGGTACTGGGAATATGATCTACTAATAAATATCTTCCTCATCATGGGCTTAATGATAATTCTATCATTAATAGATAATCTATACCTAATGAAAATTCTATCATTAGAAATGCATTAATATGGGTTAATCATTATTTCTTCACTTGATCTTTTTATTTATAAGTAAAAAGTGCCTAAAGGAAGAGGTGGCATTTATCAGGTGAACAATGAAGTATCTCCAAAAGCCTATTAAGTCTTTAATACTTAAGATGACTATATATCCTTCTTTGCCCAAGACAGTCTTGGGGCATGCCTATCATCCTGAAATAATAATTAGCAACATTTCATATTAAAAGTCATATTTAATAAATTATACACTTATCCTATAAATACCATACTTTCAGTCAATTAGTTTGCTGTCCTGAAAAAAAAAAAGGCCAGAGATAAACATGATGATAATGTATCTTTGGTTACACTGTTGTGCTAGTAAGAGAGAAGTACCGAGCACTGAAGATAAATGTCACTGAAGATAAATGTCACCTATTTCATAATTTTGCTTTAGTTCTGGACTCATCTAAGACATATATTCTATCCAGACCTTGTTTCTAGTACTTTTCTCATGACATGTGGAATGTAATACAGAACTTCTCATACTTGGCTATAACCACTCTATCAATTAAAATCAACCAAGAAAAGCATACAACAACAACTAAATAGTACATTTGCAGGAGACCATGCATATCATCTGCTAAGTAGCAGCTTCAGAAGGGCACAGAAGGCCAAGATAGCCACCACTGCTGCTAGCAGAAGAAGAATTAGAGAGGAAAATGGGGAAACCTGAAAAACTCACAAACTCAGTAACAGTCTCACAAGGAATGGAAAGTTGCTGTGGGTGTTCCTTCAGCCAGCATTAACTAAGTAGATCTCAGAGCAAATTGGCTTTCACCAGAGACTTTCCTTGCCCTTTCAATTAGGTCAGATACTTCTGTGGGATTCCCCATAAATACTCTAGATATCCTTTCTCATAACCCTTGCCACACTTTCCTGTTATTATTTTTAAGTTATCCATCCTTCAGCTAGAACATAAACCCCATAGACATAAAAATAATTAATATGTATTATGCCAGGCAGTGGTCAAACCACTTTGCATTAATTCAGTGAATCTTCAAGGTCTCTCCACCAATGAGATTCCTTTTACTTCTGACTCAAAAATAAATGAAACTGAGGCACAAGTAGCTTTCTACAGGTCATATATTTTCTAAGAGGCATAACTAATACAATATTCAAATTCTGATGGTTTTCAATCAATATGCTATGTTGCCTGCCTTAGATAGCAGAAATTAAGCTATTGTGTTCTTTATTACTGTTCGTCCAAGCCTGCCACAATGCCTGCACCATAATCAAAGCTCAAAAGTATTTACAAAATAGGTGAATAATGAGTACCTTTTCTTTGCTGGCCACTGTGGAAAGTACTATTCCAAAGAAACAAGTAAGTCACAGCTCCAACTCCATCAAATCCCAATGAGACAGGCAAAGCCTAGTCAATAAGATAAAGACAGGGTGGATGCTTAAAGCTTTGACCTTGTTCCACATATTTTAAATTCAATATGTTGTTGTTAACTTAATATGTTATGATATGTTAACTTGTTGTTAACTTAATATGTTATGATAGAGCTTAAATTTAAAGAGGTGTTTGGCAAAAATAATGCATTAGAGGGAACTAAAGGAGAATCTCAAGAAATGTGGTAAACTCACAAGTCAGGTACTATCTCATAGATGTCACAACAAGAACACTGAGAATTGCAATGCTGTTTTCCTTTCTTCTTCAAGGTGCTGCATTGTCCTTCAGTAGCAGGTCAGTGACCAGAGGAAGTTGTGGCCAACAATGGCTGGGGACAGCTCTGGGGTGAACTTATAATGCTAGATAGCTAGGAATGAATGATAATACCATGATAGGACATGTTGGGATACTTTCACTTTTTATACCATGATTTAAAAGACATGATATAGTGTTTGTTTGTTTTTTTTTAGTTCTAAATTGTAATGAATAACCAGAAGAGAATTAGTAAGAACATTTCAAAAACCAAAGAAATAACATTTAAGGACACAAGAGCCAGTCTAGGGTACTTTGAAAAGGCTAGCTATAGTCAAAAAAAGTAAAGAGTTGTGGGGTACACAGTGAAAGGGTAGGACAATAATTCTGGATTAAATGAATTAGAAATAAGAAGCCTCCATTAGAGTCTGTCTGTGGGAAATTGTTTGCTTTCATGGTAAACCGGTTATTCTTCTATTGCTTATGTAGGAACTTTTCCAGCCATATACGTGCCTAGAATTATGTACCATGCCTTAAATCCTCTCTTGTTTGCCAACACTCTGAGATGAGTTCTCAACATTTAAAGAGACCTTTTAGTTCCCCCAATCTACAACTACACGTCAACTCCATCTCTACCACACTGACACTACGATGACTGACATTGGTTTTGATTTGACATTTCAACTGTTGAAATACACAGGCACACTCACTCACACTCACATACACAGAGCCTTCAACTTGAGATGTGATTGGCATCAGTCATTTCATAACCTGTCTCTTGGGGATCGGACCAATAGACCTTTTTAAAACTTGCCTTATTGAACTAACCCTTCTAATCTGAGCACATGATTCATACTTGCTAATCTTCTTGGGAGCCCTTCCTTGCTCTTAACAAGCCTGTCATTTCTTCCTTCTCCGAAATATTTTTCTCTAGGTACAAGATGATTTAAAATGTTATTTTTTTATGTCTCTTCTTGACTTTTATGAGAAAAAAATAATATAAATGCATCAAAAAGCAGCTATTCCACCTGATTAGTGAATTTTCCCAAAGGAATATAGACATCACCACAGCTGTGGACTACATTTTAAAGGCACATAGTCTTCAATTCAACTCAACAAACACAACACCATGAAATAGATTTGGAATGTTCCTTAGAGTTTTTGGTACAGTCTTCAACCCAGTAAAAGCATCTCTATGTCATCTCTCTCGGATAATTAGTCTCTGTTTGAACATTTTCTGTTAATTTGTTTTGAAATCGAATCTCATCTGTTCTTCTACCTCTTGAAAGTTCTTACTTACTTAATATTGAAATCAACCTCCTTAAACTCCATTCTAAGTGTTAGTTTTGTCATCTGGAGCCACATAGAGTAAGTCCTCCAGAGGACAGCTCAGGGATGAACTAAGCTGGATGTCTACATTTCTAAAGATTTATCTTTCTTTTACTCAACCTCAGAACAATCTCTCCCCACTACCATTCTTTATTGCCTCTCACACTCTCTGCAGGCACCCATAGAGCCACACTGTGAGAGGTTCTGTGATCATACTTATATTCTCCTAGAATGCATTTGCCTCTTGCTATCTTCCTATGTCACCTCCTCTTAAGCACAAAGTGGTCTTCTTTTTCCAGTTTGAAAACCAAAACATTCCCTAGACAGAAAAGAGAACTATCATTCATTGAGGACCTGATATGTGTCAGGCACTGAACTAAATGCAAAGATGGGAAAGACACAAAGACGGGAGACATACAATACTCTCAAGAATTTTATAGTCTAGGGTGCCTGGGTGGCTCATTGGGTTAAAGCCTCTGCCTTTGGCTCAGGTCATGATCTCAGGGTCCTGGGATCGAAGCCCGCATCAGGCTCTCTGCTCGGCGGGGAGCCTGCTTCCTCTTCTCTCTCTCTCTGCCTGCCTCTCTGCCTACTTGTGATCTCTCTCTGTGTCAAATAAATAAATAAAATCTTTTTTAAAAAAGAATTTTATAGTCTATTGGAGGGAAAGAAACACCATTAAATATATAGAGTGACAAATGTGATAGGCAATATTCCTTTTTTTCCCTCATTTTTAAGTTTTTTATTTTAATTCCAGTGTAGTTAACATATAGTGTGTTATATTAGCTTTAGTTACACAATATAGTGATTTAACAATTCTATGTTACTCAGTCTTCATCATGATAAAGGCTATTCTTTTAAATGACTCAAGCAATTTGTAATCATATAGGAGAACTATATGATTATAATCATATAGGAAAACTATATGATTTCTGTCTGATGGAAAACAGTGAAGGGGAGGGAGATATCCTCTACCATGGGAAGCAAAAAAAAAAAAAAAGGCAACATATAAAAAGTCACAACATGAGGAAATAAAAATCACATTTTATATAATAGCTATACTTATACATCTTTGATGTAGTAGTGATCTTGTCCTCTATAAGTATTAAACCTTTACCCTTCTCAAGAGATAATTTATCCCATAAAACTCTCATGGGATATTTTCCTGCACACAATATTCTCAATTCTCATTACCTAAGACAGAAAATACAATAATACTAATTTCTGTGCTATCTTTACCCTTAATCAATACTATTTCTCTAATTATGTCCTTCATTTCAGCATATTCAAGAAGATTACAATTTCAACAGGCTCTAATTTTGGCTTTTAGCCTTTTAATCTGGGTGTGCTAACACTTCCAAATTACTGCCTCTCCTATCACACCTCCTTCTTTGGAGGTTGCCATACCCGCAAAGCCTGGAAAGGGAGCTCACAGCTGAATCTCCACTCCACACTCACAGTGAGAAAACATCTTGTTGGGATTTAGACAACAGTCAATTGGAAGACCATTAGCTCTTCTGCTATGTTGCCAGAGGTAGAGTAACCAGCAAGGCAAATGGAAGGTAAAGACATAGAAAATTTAAGATGAATAAGTAGGCCATGAGTTAGCAGTCTAAGCCAACTGAGATAGAGAAAGAATGGCTCAAGCATGCAAGAGTCCCAGAAGCCAAAGCCCAGTGTGCCTCAGGAATGGTAGACTGAAGAGCCTCTGTTCACAACTTGCCCACTGCAGTCCTTTCATGCGTGTCTGAGCAGGACTTATTTTTATGAACTTTTCTAACTGCAATAGCACCTGTTATGTTCTTTCAATAACATTCCTTTCTACTTGAGCCAAAGTCAGTGGGCTTCTATTCTCTACAACGAAGTAACGCTTAACTAATATTCCTATTTCTCTCAGAGCCCAACTTGTTCTCGGCCACTCTACAACAGGCAGCTTACAACACTCTGTGCAGGAAAACAATATATAGGACTATGACTGAACAAATGGTAATATGTTTCCAAATTTTTTATTCCATCTTAAAGTTAAATGAACAAGGGAAGAGTGTTTCATACTATTTCCTTTGTATAATAAGAAAATGGAAGTGTTTAAAACTAGATGTTGATGAAGAGGGGGGTAAATGAAGTGGAAGGATTTGTGTACTATCTCTCAAGGAAAAAACAACAACAACACAAAATAATGTCTGAATGTTTTGATATGGGATAGCATAAAGACGAATCCAGAGCTATAAAAAGAAGTCCTAGGATACACCAATATAATAGAAGAAATAACTAATCCAAGTGGACAAAAAAAATAAAATATGTACTTTATATTTATATATTTTAAAGATATTTTATTTATTTGACAGAGAGAAACACAGCCAGAGAGGGAACACAAGCAGGGGGAGCGAGAGAGGGAGAAGCAGGCTTCCCGCCGAGCAGGGAGCCCGATGTGGGACTCGATCCCCGGTCTCCGGGATCATGACCTGAGCCGAAGGCAGTCGCCCAACCAACTGAGCCACCCAGGTGTCCCTATATATTTTAAATAATAAAATAATATACAAGAATCCTAAGCAGTCAGTTCTTTTTCTTGGCTGTGCTGTTCTCTTACTGCAAGCTTCCCATTAGATTGCCATGTTTAGAGTTGCCACGAACCAGATGACAAGACACAAGTTGAAAAAGTGAAGAAAAAAATAGGGCTTTCCCTTCCACACCAGAAAATATAAGCTTATTAAAATCCTCTGATTAGAGTTTGATCCGTAGCAGGAGCGGAGAGCACACCCCAGAGAGCTCTGAGCAGCCTGACCGCCGCTGCCGGCCTAGTTACCATCACACCCCAGGAGGAGCCGCAGCTGCCGCAGCCGGCGCTGGTCACCATCACCGCAACCATGAGCAGCGAGGCTGAGGCCAAGACCCAGCAGCCACCGGTACCCCCCCTCCGCCCCCACCGCCCCAGGCCTCAGCGCTGCCTACTGTAAGCCCGGCATCACTGGCAGCGGCGCAGGGAGCCGCAGCCCGGGCAGCCTCACATCCGCGGCGCCTGCCAGTGGGGACAAGAAGGTCATCGCAAGGAAGGTTTTGGGAACAGTAAAATGGTTCAATGTAAGAAATGAATATGGTTTCATCAACAGGAATGACACCAAGGGAGATGTATTTGTACACCAGACTGCTATAAAGAATAACCCCAGGAAGTACCTTTGCAGTGTAGGACATGGAGAGACTGTGGAGTTTGATGTTGTTGAAGGAGAAAAGGGTGCGGAGGCAGCAAATGTGACAGGCCCTGGTGGAGTCCCAGGGCAAGGCACTAAATATGCAGCAGACTAGTAATCATTATAGACGCTAGCCACATCGCAGGGCAGAATGACCAGAATCGTGAGAGTGGGGAAAAGAACAAGGGATCGGAAAGTGCTCCCGAAGGCCAGGCCCAACAGCGCTAGCCCCACCGCAGGAGAGGGTTCCCACCCTACTACATGCGGAAACCCTATGGACGTCGACCACAGTATTCCAACCCTCCTGTGCAAGGAGAATTGATGGAAGGTGCTGACAACCAGGGTGCAGGAGAACAAGGTAGACCAGTGAGACGGGGTTATAGACCAGGATTCTGCAGTGGTCCTTCTCGCCAAAGACAACCTAGAGAGCATGGCAATGAGGAAGATAAGGAAACCAAGGAGATGAGACCCAGGGTCAGCAGCCACCTCAACTTCGGTACCCGCGCAGCTTCAATTACCAACGCAGACGCCCAGAAAACCCTAAACCACAAGATGGCAAAGAGCCAAAAGCAGCCAATCCACCAGCTGAGAATTTGTCTGCTCCTGAGGCTGAGCAGGGCGGGGATGAGTAAATGCCGGCTTACCATCTCCACCATCATCCGGTTTAGTCATCCAACACGAAGAAATGAAGATGAAATTCCAGCAATAAGAAATGAACAAAAGATTGGAGCTGAAGACCTTAAGTGCCTGCTTTTGCCCATTGACCAGATAAATAGAACTATCTGCATTATCTATGCAGATTGGGGTTTTTATTATTTTTACCTAAAGACGTCTCTTTTTGGTAAGGACAAACATGTTTTGTTTTGTTTTGTTTTGTTTTTTTAAAGCCTGGTTTTTCTCAATACACCTTTAGAGGTTTTTAAATTGTTTCATATCTGGTCAAGTTGAGATTTTTAAGAACCTAATTTTTAATTTGTAATAAAAGTTTACAACTTGATTTTTTCAAAAAAGTCAACAAACGGCAAGTACCGGTTAATAAAAGTCTTAAATAAAAAAAAAGTCCTCTGATTAATTTGTCCATATGTCTGTCTTTTCTTTTTTTTTTTTTTAAAGATTTTGTTTATTTATTTGACAGAGAGAAACACAGCCCGAGGGGGAACACAAGCAGAGGGACTGAGAGAGGGAGAAGCAGGTCTCCCTCCGAGCAGGAAGCCCGATGCCGGGCTCGATCCGGGGTCTCCAGGATCAAGACCTGAGTGGAAAGCAGTTGCTTAACCGACTGAGCCACCCAGGCACCCCATATGTCTGTCTTTTCAAACAAAACCCCATATATTTACATATACTCATCAGGGAGGAAATATATCCTAACTAAAAGTAGGCAGCAGTTAAGAATCAGAGTTCATAGTAAGAGTCTCATTCCCCAGCTGCTAGAAATTGAGAAAAACACCTACATGGCTCCACTCATGGGTTGAAATGAAAATCAAATGTGACTATGATGTATCTGGCAAAATTTCAAAAGATTCTATGAATGTAATATACTTTTCAATGTTGGTTACATATTTTTCTTTTTTTGCAAAGCTGGGAGGAATAGGGAATAAAATGATATGCTTTTCTTATCCTCTCCCTCTACCACTTCCTTTAAAAGTTTGTAAAGTAGTAATTAAAACTTCAGATAAATCCAAAGTTTTCTCAACCATAATGTCTTCATTGTTTCCTGGCTCTTTGAATGTCAATGAGTATACAGCTCAAAATTACTTCTGTCAATTATGAAGGTCCTTATCTTGGCATTGATTTTTACATGCACAGATCAATAGCAGGATATGGCCCAATAATTAATATTGGGAAACCGAATTGCTTTTTTTCCCAGGCACTTAGCTTTAGCCACAGAAGTATTTCTCTTTTATGAATACTGTGTTTTTATATTTATCTCATTTTGTTTGTTTCTAAGATAAATTCTCCTAGATAATAATACTGATTATTTTTAACTCGTCAAACAGAACTTTGTACCTGCTACATATTTTTAAACAAGGCTGATGACTAAGTAGTTATATACAAAATATTCCATGCACCAGTATTTTGTAAACAATACAAATTCTTTAGTACACAGTTTTCCATAGTCTTCCTCATGTATTCTCTAACACTGTTGTAATTTCACTCAAAGTCTGTTTGTTTGTTTTTTTTCAATGAACATTACCATGTGCCCAGCATTGTGTGAGGTACTGGGAAAACAAAAATAAACAAGACATTGTCCCTTTAATAACTTCACAATCCATTAAGTTTCAGAAAAGGACATCATAATGAATACACAGTGATCTGTAGTAGCAAAATACTCAGTAGTAGTTAGAGGTGTTCTTTCAACATGTGGATTCATACTGACTTGAGACAGTTGATTGTATACCTCTTTTCCCAACTGAATTCAGTGACCTCACAATGGGATTTTAAAATCAACTATGGTGGGAATATTTATACCATGGGAATAGTCAAATAACATAAATGAGAACTCACATCCTTTCCGGGCCCCAAACAGTCATTTGTTAAATGTTTACTCACACCATTGTCTGTAACCCTTCCTGGGAGATGATGGAATGGTGAGGGCTGAACCAGAGAAGCTGACCTTCAAATCCCTTTTTTATCCTATGCAACATAACACAAGTGAAAAAAGGCTTTTATCAATTGTACTTGTTAATTTAACAAGTGCATAATCATTTAACAACCGCAGTATAAGGTCAATTGTCTGGAAGAATGGAACTGTGTGAACTTTTAATTCTTTGGACAGTTAATCAAACTGGCCAAGAAGCAGTGTCAACTGGACATTTAAGTGAACAAATAAATGCAAGAAGTATGTATCAACAAGATAATTTTTGTCACTAATTTAATTTGTACTAGAGCATTTTCAAAAGATGAGAATCATATCTCCTCCTACTGCTTTGAAGGTTTTATACTATCATATAAGTTTACAATGTATAGGGAATTGTCACAAAATAAACCTTACTGATATTACTTGGTCTTTGAATAGGTATGGCCAGGTAGTTAAATAACTGACTGATTGTTCAAATTCAAATGAAGTATCAATTAGGATAGAAAATCAAATACAGCTCAATATATGATAAACCTCTGAGTTCACTACAGGTCAAAAGTCACAAGAGTTTCATGTACATCCTAACAACATGAATGAAAAGATTTACCATGGAGATTTTGTTCTCTCTCCTCAGGAATCTTCAGCCTATGAAGTTATCCATCACATTCTTCTTTATTATTATTATTATTATTATTATTATTATTATTATAGAATAAAGTGTCAGTAGAGAAAATCTCAAAAAGGTCAAAGAAGTAAATAAAAGTATAAGCCTGCCATTCAGAGATAATCCCTATTCAATTTATAATGCACTTTTATTCATGTGTGTATTTTATACACATACATATACAAATCTATATTTTATAGACAGACAATAGAGTTAGATTTGAAACTGCTTTGATATATCGAACATACAGGTCTGTATTATGTATCATTTAAATGCCAACAATATTTCTTTATATAGGTTCATTACTATCTATTTAAAAATCCCTTATATGTAAATTGTTTCCCGTTTTTTCCTATAAACAGTAATGACCATCCATGAAGTTAACCCTTACATATGCATTTATAATTAATTCCTTAGAATAAATCCTTTGAAATGGTAGTTCGGGATCAAAGGGATCAAAGGATAAACAATTCTAAGAGTTCTGAGTTATTCTTCCACAGAAGTTTACCAATTTTTACTTTTACCACAATATATTCAAGTAACATTTCTCTGTATCTTCACCAAAGCCACATTTTTATTTTTTCCCTAGTGATGATTAAAAATTCCTACCTTCTTTTCATTTATAGTCCATTGAGCATAAATAAATTAAATAGGTTTTTATAAGTTTATAAAGTCCTAAATTTATCAGTCACCCTAACTTCTTTGTGAAGCTCCCATCCCAAAATAGAAGCTTTATTTTTTTTTAGGATTTTATTTATTTATTTGACACAGAGAGAGATCACAAGTAGGCAGAGAGGCAGGCAGAGAGAGAGAGAGGAGGAAGCAGGCTCCCCGCCAAGCAGGGAGCCTGATCTGGGCCTCAATCCCAGGACCCTGAGATCATGACCTGAGCCAAAGGCAGAGGCTTTAACCCACTGAGCCACCCAGGCACCCAAAAATAGAAGCTTTTTATGTAGTAAGTAAAGGAATTATTTGTCTGTATGTTATAAATATTTCCTCAATGTTACATGCTAATGAATTCCAGGGTCAATACTACTTCAATGTTACTTTCCTTATGACATTTACCTATTGTAAAACAAATCCATTTGTTCTGTCACCTATAAAATAAACCACCTCCTCAACTTAAAAATGTCATGAACCTTGGGTGCCTGGGTGGCTGAGAGGATTAAAGCCTCTGCCTTTGGGGGTCATGATCTCAGGGTCCTGGGATCAAGTCCTGCATCAGGATCTCTTCTCAGGGGGGAGCCTGCTTCCCCCCCTCTTTCTCTGCCTGTCTCTCTGCCTATTTGCGCCCTCTGTCTCTGTCAAATAAATAAATAAAATGTTTTTTTTTAAATTATTAACCATAATGATAATGGTGATGATTATTAAATAACTTATATTTGTACAACGTATAGTTTGTAGTACATTTATAAAGTGCATGTAGCAGTGTTGTACTCCCTATGTAAATTGCTAGATATTATAGGAGTTATCCAAAACCAAATTTTATTATACTAAGAAAAAATTAAAGTTATCTTACAATATTAATATCTTATAATATTAATACAAATTAATACAATTAATTAACATCTTACAATATATTACAGATAAAGAAACTAAAAAAGAGGAAAACTATATCACTTGGTCTAATCACAGATAATGCTTAAAAATAATTTCTTCTGACTCCTGAAATTCAACAATATTTTATCCAAATAATAGTCCAAATAGACAAAATAGTCCACCAACTGATCCAATCTGTATTTTCAGTATTATTCTAATTTCTTCCAATGTTAAACAAGGCTGATTTTCCATCAGCACACCTAACATTCAAAGGCCACTTTCATTTCTAGCAATCTGAACTTGCTCAGGCACTAGCCAACATGGAAGTGAAAGAGAGCCTTTCACTATCTCTCCACATGGACATATAGCATTTTCCAAGATCAACTCAAGCTCACCTTGCTTTCATAAACTCTTCCCCTATTTCCTAGCTCCAGAATGACCTAGAACATTTTTTCATTTTAATTTCATACATCGTTAATAACAATAATAGCAAATATGCACTGATCATTTTGAAGTGAAGGGACTGAAGCACTCCACACATCTGGTTATTTTAGGCTCTGTATATTCACTGGTGTACATCTGTCCTCCCCATTAGCTTGCAAGACATATTTTAACTCATTTATCTCAGCAACATGCACAGTATTATACATACCCCAGACACCTTATAAATGCTCACTGAGCAAACATTGTCTATGCTGTTACCAGATTATTCATTTAGCAGCTTTTACCTGCATAAGTAGTATACACGTTATAGGGATCAGTTAATGATTATAATGCATCTTAGGTAATAATAGTTAAGAATCCTTTGTAACCACTATTTGCTTATTGCCAAAGATTAGATATAACTATGTTTAAGACTGGGACAATTCAGTTATATGACCAGCAGAAATTCTGTTTACCCCTGCCCTTGCTAGAACTACACTATGAAAATTGATCACTATAAGCAATTGTTTGCTCACAGTTGTTTTTGTGACTCAAGAGCAAGATCTTTCCCTTAGCTGATGATAACACATCATAACTGCTCCAGATACGTTGTTCAAAGGAAGTTATATCAGTTTGAGTTTCCACAGAGGACACTCTAATCATATAAATAAATTATACATGGGTACAAGAAAATGCATTATAGCAAAGTGGAAAAATTAAGTTTAAGAGAAGAAAACATAATTGTGTAATTTTAGTAAGGAATAAATATTGACCAAAATGCACATTTTTACCAGGAATGTTATCTCTGATCAGCAACAAACAAGTTTCTTGATCAATATTTGTAGTTTGATTCATTTCCTGCCATACAGAACTTGATGGGCTCGTCAATATATACAAAGGTTAAAAAAAAAAAAAAAAAGAGGGAAGGTCGTTTTTAAAATAAGCTTTTCTAAAAGTTCCTTTTTTTCTTTCTTTATTTCATAAGTTTCTTAAATGTCTGTAGGAACAGCAGTGCAACAGAAAGTGGGATCTGCTGAAAGAAAGGAATTTGGTGATGAACCTGGTAAATCACTGAACCGAGAGGGTTAGCAGGAAGTAATACTGGAGGAGGGGTCATGTTTTTGAGAGCCTTCAATGTAATACTCTGGTGGTAAAACTGTTTTTTTGTGAATTAGAAAGCAAAAAATAATAATAGTGAGCAGAGGATCACTGACATCACAACAACCTGTGTAGTATATAGATTTATCATCTGCAAATGTGAAAAGCACAGTATAGGCAGGCAACATGCCAAAGGACAGCAAAAGAATGAAAATTACAGGCATCTGGATCAGTACCATTCCAAAGCACTATGATTTTTAGTGATCTTTTCAGAACCCAGAATCTCAGTGCTGAAGATGAACATGATGACAAAATATAAGCCTCATTTAAGAACCAATGACTTTGGGGCACCTGGGTGGCTCAGTTGGTTAAGCGACTGCCTTCAGCTCAGGTCATGATCCCGGAGACCCTGGATCGATTCCCACATCGGGCTCCCTCCTCAGCAGGAAGCCTGCTTCTCCCTCTCTCACTCCCCGCTGCTTCTGTTCCCTCTCTGGCTGTGTTTCTCTCTGTCGAATAAATAAAATCTTAAAAGAAAAAAGAACCAATGACTTTAAGAAGCTGTCTCCAAGCACTGAACCAACATCCACTAAAGGTACTATTATCTCTACCTATGAGCCAAGATCAGAGTTGTTTTGATAGTAGAGATTCCTTGATCAATACAATGTCTCTTTAAGAATGTGCCTCAGGGCAACTAATTGGGATTCAAGGAGAGACTGACCACTATGGCCATGGACATTCATGTGGTGACCTCTGGATCCCAGAAGTGCAGACATTTCTGTTCACAACAAGGACAGAAGTTGTGACATACTTAGAGTCAGACTATAAAAAAAAATATCAATTCCTATAGGGATACACAAGTCAACATCAACAGAGACTATACAAAAAATAAAACAGAATTATATAGGAACTTTTTTTTTTTAAATACTCTCAATACATCAAACTCAAGTCAGGTGGTCTCCAAGCCTAGGCAATGAACTCTGGAGGCAGAGATGGTTCAGTAAGTGCGCAGTGAACTGAAAACTGACACAGTCATGAGAAAGAATGCTATAACATCAGTCTACATCCAACTGAGTATGAACCCAAACCTGATTTGAGCAGCTGAAGAACTGCTTGCTAGATAGGATACTATTTTCTGCAGCAACATGTCTCTCATGATAGGATTATTGAAAATATCAGATATTTAGGTGTCCAATAGGGCAAGGCTGAGAGACAGATGTAAGAGGAAAGAATGAAATGAAAAAGAAGAACTGCCAGGCATTGACTTGGGGATTCCTGCCATATAATATTTTCAAAATGAATGTTCTTTCTGTTGAGCTATGTTGGGTTTTCAGATTGTAAAAGCAATTACATGTAAAAAAAATGTGCAAGACACAAAAAAATGATAAAAATAACTAAGAAAATGGCCTATGATTTTATCACCTAGAAATAAGCTGGGTTAATATTTTGAGATATTTTCTTCCATTCTTTCACTGATACAAATATCTAAAATTTCTAGAAGATCTGGAAACATGACAGTTCTGTGTTCATTTTTGTTGATTTAAAAATATTTTTTCCTACATCATTAAATAAACTTCAAAATGTGAAAATGAAAATATAGTTACATCTAGGTTTTCACTTGTAGCAAAGGTACCCTTTTGGTGGGGATGTTGATAGTGGGTAGGCTATGTAAGTGTTGTAGGGACACGGATATATGGAAAATCTGTGTACTTTCCAACACTTTTGCTGTTATCCTAAAGCTGCTCTTTAAAAAAAAGTTTTAATTTTAATTTTTTAAAAATTAATTTTAAGAATTAAAATTTTTCCCCAAAATGGGAAAAATATGCCCTATCAAATATGAAGACATAGTCTCCACACTAATTAAAACATTGTGATAGTATCAAATATATAGAGCAGTTGGAAAAAATAGACCCATACCTATTTGGAAACTTGATTTATGACACAGTGGACAGTATAAATCAATTGGAAAGGATGAACTATTTAATACCTTTTCTAGGAATATTGGTTATCCAAATGAAATCAAAACTTTACTTATATCATACACAAAAATGAATTGCAGATGTGTTTAAAATATATACACAAGTGGCAAAACTATAAATCTTAGAAGATACAGGAAATTATCTGATTACTTCCAGGTAGGCATTTCTTAAAGAAGATGCCAAAAACAAAGCCAAAAACAAAATAAAACAAAAAGACTGTAAAATTGACTATATTAAAATTAGGCATATACCTTTATTAAAAGACAATAGAGACTTCACATACATATACATCTATATCTATAGATACATTATAATATATGCAGATTATATATTAAATATATGCACATATATTACATATATGCATTAACAGATTTTTAAACAAATAAATAAATGAGTGAGCTCATTTTAGCACACCATAACTGCTCTAGCTCAAATGTCTTTTCATCCTTAAGTTAGTCTGATAAACTCCTGTAGAACCTTTAATAAATCGTGAATCTTTTAATTCTGAGGACACATGCCTGACAGTCACTCTCCACCTCGCTTGGCTAAGCAGTCATTCATCTATCCTTTGTGCCATTTTGTACCTTGCACATTCCAACCATTAGGGCATCTCCTCATGAGTCAAGTACTGTGAGAAAAGCTTTCTTAACATCCACTCTCTCATTTCTTCCTCACCACAATATTTGTGTTGTGATGCATGAGACTCAATTTTATAGATGGAGACAATGAAAATCAGTACGTTCAACCTAATAAAGTCTCACACATCAAAGAGGCAGAGTTATAATCTGAACTCCAGTCTGTTGCTAAGGCTCTATTACTTGGGGCTGCTATGCAATAGAGTACATATTAAATGGCATTGCTTACATCAAAGTTTGTGGGGTTTTTTTAAGGCTATCTGGTTATCTATTGCACATAACAAATTACCCTGAAATTTAATGGTTTTAAACTTTAAACTTTAAATAAAGTTTAAATTTTATTATAGTTCATGATTTTGTGGGTCTAGAATTTAGGAAAGTCTTAGTTGTATTATTCTCCTATTCTACTTTGTGTTGACTGAACCCACTTGTTAGCACCCGACAGAGTAGTCAGCCAGATAGCACCACAAAAACATATGGTGTCCAGGAAGAGATGACTGGTAGACTCTATCTACTCACATGAGACCACAGACCTAGCTTGTATGTCTCTGCTTGGCAGTTTCAGAATGATCAGACCTCTTACACAGAGACTCAGGACTCCCAGAGAGAGTGCTCCAAGAGACAGAAATTAGAAACTGGTATTCTTTCACCAGAAACTGGTATAGTGTCACTTCTACCCCATTCTATTGGCCAAAAGAGTCCCAGATCAAGGGGAGGAGACACGGATTGTATGTCTCATTAAGAGGAGTATGAAAGAATGTACAACTATCTTTAATCTGTCATATCACAGAAAATGTTGATGACAGATTTGAAGAAAATATTATTCATACCTAAAACCAACAAGAAACTAGAACAGCTCTCTCCTAAACAACTTTCTGTGATAATGGAAATATTCTCTGCATAATCCAATATGGGAGCCATATGGTAGAAACATGTCGTTATTGAGCATTTGAAATGCAGCTAGTATGGCCAAGGCACTGAATTTTAATTTTATTTGATTTTAAATTAACTTAAATTCAAACATTTATAAGTGGTTAGTTGCTACTGTACTGGACATCATAGCTCTACAATATAAAAGAGAGTCCTGCAAATCAACAAGAAAATGACAGAAAACCAAATAAAAATGGCCAAAAGATACAAATGAATAACTCATGGGGCAGAAACTGACTCTTGAGTACATGAAAAGGTATCCAAGCTCAATAATAATCAGAAAAATAGAAATAAAATGATGATATACTTTATATCCATATGAATAACAAAAATTAGAACAAAGGAAATGTAAAATGTTGCTGGAAATGTAGAAAAAGAGTCATCCTCTTCCACTGCTAGTAGGAAGAGAGACTGGAATAGCTATTTCTGAGAACAATCTAGCATCACTTGGTCCAATTAAGTAATCATACACTCTATCTGATTTGTACAAGAATATTCACTGTAGCAGGGAGAGGGAGAAAAGTTAGGCATCCATAACTGGAGGAAGGGTAAAAGTAAAATGTTGGGCAATGAATACTGTGGAATATTACAGTCATTAGAAGCAATGGTTACAACAAAAATACATACAGTAAAAGGGATGGATCCTAAACGTACAACCCTGAAGTTCAAAATTAAGAAACATTATCAGTCTCATAGCACAATGTTTTTGAAAAATAAAATTGCATATGCATACAAAGCAACAATACATATTCTACAAGGAGATACATAAGTTTAGGGACACTTAAACACATTGTTGGTTCACAAACTTAAGAGCTTCAATGGGCCAAGTCTAAAACTGGGCCCTATACACAGAGTGCAATGAGAGACTGAAGAGGCCACTCCAGATTGGTAAGGATCGTTTTAATAAGCCAGGGAACTTATCTACAAGGCTTATCTCGGGCAGCAGCATGACAAATGGATCTCCCCACCTGCTCACCTCAATCTTAAGAGTTTACAGAAAGGCCTTAACTGAGCTCAGTCACATGATTATCCAGATGATCTCAATAATACATTGCTCTCCCAAGGTTGGCATCTTAGAAATGGCTTTAGCTATGGGAACAGTAGCCAGACAGGGCAGAAGGTGAGGAACCTCCCATTGTCCCAGGCCAGCTCTTATGTCAACCTGCAGTCAAGCCTTCTAAATGACCTTCTCCAAGGAGGGAGGAAGATATTATGTATGTATGTCTGGCTCCCAGAATTGTGAAAAAAAATAAATTTTTATTGTGTCAGCTTTCAAGTTGTGCTAATCTGTGACAGCAGCCATAGGAAACTAATAACTAACTACTAAAGGAGAAATGAAAGATACTGAGAGATTAATGGGTTTGCTGAAGTCCAAACACCTACTGCAGACTGGCTTAAGCCTTAAGTTTATTAGGCAGAGTGTCATTCCCTAGTGAGTAGGAACAGTGAAGAAATATCACCCAGTGACCAGATTAGAAATTTGAGATACCCAGTGGTTTCATATCCAGAACATTCTTAGATACCTTCACCCATCTCACTCTGAACCAAGAGAAACTGAGTCCCCTCTCCCATTTCTACAGTTCCCTTCCTTGCCAGTTCCTGATTACAGTCTAAAGTATGACTTTTTCCCCAGGCCTGAAGCACAAGAACTGCACCACCTTTTAATGACTCTGCAGCCTCTCCACACAATTTCCCTTTATCCCTCATAGATATCTAAAAGCAAGACATTAAGTGCAAAATAATTACACTATCACAGACAGTTATGAGTTGCTGTTTCCCAAACTCCAAGATCCTCAACCTTGGCTCATCAGAATCACCTGCGATCTTCTGAAGTTTACTGATGTGTTAGTCCCATCCTCTGAGATTCTAATTTAATGGGCCTGGGGTGTAGCTTGTGAAAAAGGAATTTTAACACTCCCTAGGTGATTCTCACTTGCAGCCAAGGTTGAGGACTTACTGGTCTCACCTGTCTTTTCTTTCTGCTCTGCTCTGGGGAAAAGAAGAAATAGGATCTCCATTCAATACACCCAAAAGTAAAAACAAATCTTCATATTTGTTTTCTGTAAATATTGACAATTTAAATCTAACTCTTGTTTATAGGTGAAAATCAGTGAGTATTACCAAAGGATATACAAGCACTGAGTAGATACAGGAAGACAGGGCAATCCTTAAGCCTCCTGGTCATGCCTTGACTGGGAAGAACCTAGGCTTCACCCACAGTTACCTTCACTGGCAACATACATTAATGATGCTGAAAGCCTAAAATCCAGCTGCTGGATCCAACTGAGGTTAGTCACTCAACAGGAAGCCAAGTTCCTTTTCTCTCTCAAGCCAATCCCAGTCTTGGCATTGCAGACCGCAATTTCTGAAAACAGCTTACTACTCACTTTGCAGCACTGATGACTTAAGAACATTTATAAGTGTTGTGGAGCTTAACATTCACATATTTCCTCCATGTTCTAATTTCCTGCTTCTCCACACTATTTATGTTCACCTGTTACCCAATTAGCACCCCAGTAAGTTGAACTCCTGTCGTTCTTTTACTCTAGCAATTAACCCTCTCCAGCACCCTCTCTGCAAAGAGCTTCTGATTAAAATAAACTGCTCGATTATTCACCTAATGACAGGAAGCATGCCACAGTAGACAAGAAGAACAATTTATTTTTTTCCTACATCTCTAAATGTGTCCAGTATTGGCAGAGAAGAAAGATCTGCCTGAAATAATCTAGAGGACTTGGTCGAGGTTTATGGTGAGGGCACAAATTTATAAAATGTCAGCACCTGTCTAGTAGTTTTAAGATGGTCAGCACCTGCAGTCTGAGGAGCATGCTAAGATGAAGAAAATTCAGTTGCTTTCTTTTTATCTTTTTTTATTCTATAAACTGCTGACATGAATTTCTCATTAATGAACCACAGTGATATACAGGAAAGATGTAAAGAGAAGGGGGAAGGAAGGAAGTAAAAGAGAGGAAAACAGAAGGAAAGGAATTACTTAAATACTAAGCTACCCAACACCTTGAAGGGATGCTCTGTTTAAGCAGTATGTCTTTATGACTCAAAAGTATTGTGCACATGACACATAGCTTTCCTATTATTAAGAATGTAACAGGGGCGCCTGGGTGGCTCATTTGGTTAAAGCAACTGCCTTCAGCTCAGGTCATGATCCTGGAGACCCGGGATCGAGCCCCACATCAGGCTCCCTGCTCGGCGGGAAGTCTGCTTCTCCCACTCTCACCTCCTCTGCTGTATTCCCTCTCCAGTTGTGTTTCTCTCTGTCAAATAAATAAATAAAATATTTTAAAAAAAGAATGTAACATAACATATTTAACACAGAAACTCCAATATAAATTTTTCTGGAAATTGTTGCAAGAACCTCAGAATTTTGAGTGCCTAAGACAATCTCTATGAACCACAACTTTACAAGGCAATAAAGTAGGGATAATATCAAGTTGATAGATAATACCTATATACTTCTGTGGTTCACATTGTAAAATTTACAATTAATGGTGAGTCAGAGAAGCGACAGGGAAATCCCCTTTTAATCTAGACTATTTATTGATCACCTTCTGTTCTATTTTTCTTTACCCACACATTATTCATAAAGCAATCATCCTACAATCAAAAAGGAAGAAGGCACATACAACCAACAGAAGCCCATGTGTGTAACTGACCAGAAATACAATCCAGAAAATGACTTTAGTTTTCTCCGGAAAGAAGCACATTAAAAGTTAAATTTTTAATACAAGACTGCCTGCTAGACAACTGAGGCAGAAGGTATTTCCAAGAACCTCACTCTGAAAATGCAGTCAAATAGTCCTCTGCTTTTCTCTGAGTTTCCTCTTTCCACTGCAGAAAACTGTAAAAGCCAGGCATTTTAAGGTTGCTGGAGTCTATTTTCTCTACCATGGGTAGATTCTCCCTTTTCCAGAAGCCTTCATTAACTGAAATACTAATCCTACCTAAATTTGGATGGAGGAGAAAAAAAAAAGGGGGGGGGAAGACCCTCTTGCATACTAAACTATGTAAACCCATGAAAACTGTTTGCAAACAGGAAGTGGCTGGCTCATTGATGTGACTTTTCTGCTCCAAAAGAAAGCAGCTTGCGAGCTACAGTGTCCAGAAGCAGAGAAGAGCACAGTCACAGCTCCCTATGAAATTTTAACAATTCATTAACAGGAAAAGGCTGCATAAAGGGATGCAGGATCAGAAGCAGCTTGGCAGCATCAAATTCTGAGAGAATGAAGGATTGAGAAAGGGGAGATGTGGAAATTCAGGCTGAGAAGGAAAGGAATAAGAGAAAGGAGATTTGATAGAAATAAGAACAAAGAGAGACAGTAAGCTAAAAGACTAGGAGAGATTAGAGGAGGGGGAGAGAAAGGGAAAAAGGGATTTGAACAAAATTCAAATCTCTAATCTGATTCTACTTTTAATCTTCTTCAGGGGTGGGGGCAGGTTGAATGCATGATGCTGATGGCTCCACATTTTTTCTGAGCCACCCCTAACTGACCAAACCATGTGTTAAAAACAGTTTCCCTCCTGGAAGAGATTATGCCCTTTGACTTTCAAAGACATCTCTCCCCTTCCCAACATCAATAAGGCTAGATGCAGTGTGTGCGCTGGTGTGGAGCACAGCGGGGCGTCTGCAAAGCTAGGAAATTTCACAGAAGTCAAATAGCCTGGAGCAAGGGGCACATTGGTTCTTAAACACCCTTATCTCGGACAGTGTAGGCATATTTGTTTGTAAATATACATGTTATGTATGTTCCCATGTAAATAAATAAGTTTAAATATAATTTCCAAATGAACAACACCAGAAAAATAGTCAATTTTTGAGGGTATCAAATAATGACTGCAAACAAAGTGTTTTGCAGCCACTAGCAGCCCAGCCCATCCCTGAGGCCACCCTGCCATCTAGTGGGACTCTGCTAGAACTCCTCCTGCCGCCACAGGCGGCCTCATTTACCCTCACAGCTGGAGACAGGGAAGTGTATTCTCCTAAATGTGTTAACTTAGCAGTGCTATACACTAGAAACAAATTAATATATAATTCTTCTGTGTCTTAAGGTCATTACTGTCGAGGCATAAATTAATAGAGCTATTCCAGTTAATTCATTTTGGCATTTGCTTCTGCATGTCTGAGTGCATATGTGAAAATAGGCTTCCCCTCAGCGCCATGGGGAAGAGAAGAAAGGAGGCCTAAAAGTAGCTTAGCAGACTCTCTGACCTAAAAGCATGGCAAGGGCAATACCTTCCAGATGTAGCTGCTTTACCTTTCTCACTACTCTGAGCCATATTTAACAAAATTCTTAGAACAGCCAAGTTGAAATAGGGGATGGTGGACGGGTTTTTGAGGGCCAGCAGAGGGGGCAGGGCATGGGGGGCACCATCATCAGAAGGCAGCACTGGGAACATGTCCGGTTCAGATTTCTACGAGACAGAATGTCCTGTCATAGGCAAAAGTGGGCTCCTCCTTAAGAATAGGAAGGTGTGGCCTGGCTATGTCCAGTCTGACCACCCTGGCTACTGAAGAGGCTACAAGGATGGTCACCTCCCTTACCCCAGAGGTAGCTGTATCTTTATCTTACCAGTGAGTTTCCAGATCATATATCGTCTCCAATATGGCTCTCCTAGTGTGGAAAAAATACACAGCAACAGAGAGGGAAGACCAATGTGGGAGGGAAATGAAATTTTCCCCACCCGAGTTCAACTCTTCCCAGGATGCACTGGGACACAGACATTTGAGGAGTAAGCTACACAGACTTCTTTTTGCTTTGTTTTGGTCTGTTTGGAGATCCTGATGAGATTCTGGAGCTCCACCCTCTTCTCAAGGGAATTCCATAATTGCCAGAGTAAATGCACATTGGAACATCAGATCATCCTCAATTTTTATTTTCACTGGGGCTACTGTTATTCACATAAATTCTATACTCTAAAACAAAAATATCTAAAAATGCCTTCAGGCTTCTGTTCCTGGAAAAATAAACAGTGTTCTCTTGAAATGCATTTGTCTTGTGAAGGGTGGGAGGGGTCTCTGCATATCCATTATGACCAGAATTCTTTAGTAACTGCCCTAGACAAACAGATATGGAATCAGAACCGTGTCATTTCCCAACATCTCTGCAAAGTAAATTAACCAAAGCAATATACTATACTACTGGCAATGCAAATGTTGTAAGATAAAATACTCCAAAGAAACTTCAACACCTAATAATTTAGTTATAAAGAAAAGATTAACTCAAAACAAAAACAGGTGCTGCAAAACATACCGAATGGAAATTTCTGAACTTTTAACTATGCCTCTGAATCACCTGCAGGACTTTATACAAATGCAAAGGATCAGGCCATCCCTAACTCCCAATCTTTGGGTGCAGCCTTTTTGTTTTTGTAAACTTCTGTAAGTAATCCCGATGCAGAGCCAAGTTGAAAGCCAATGATTCAATATTACAAAAGAAAAAAGAAAGTAATCCTTGCATGGGTGATTCTGTTCAGCAAGCAGAAGTGAGAACAATCATATGAAATGCAATTCCAGAAAGTACAACATGGACCTCACTGTGGGTGAGAGGTGAAAACAGTGAGAGTGAGGGTTAGTTCTAGACACAGAAGGTGTCCTAGAGAAGGCAGACCTTCAAGAATGGGTAGAAGATAAACAGAGCAAGAGTACATTCCACTGAGTACATCAGCACTTCTATAGAAAAACAGACTGCAAGTTCTAAGGAGCATGGAGAGCTGCCCAGGAAAAGACCATGTTTGAGAGCAGTAAGCCCAGTCCACTTCTGGGGCAGAAAATGGCCAGAGTACAGCCATCAGAGTAAAAAGAAGAAAGTACTGAATAGTCCAAAATGCCCTATCTTAACAAGGGCATACATCTCACTTTTATCCAAGGCCTCCCTGGCTGCCTTACTTTGGGGTATTATGAATCCCTTAGAAGTAAATGGTTGGTTTCTTCCATTGTGCTGCTACCTGGGAGCTAAAGATTTCCACTTCTAGTGAGATAATGCACTCAGCTGCATTAAGCAGACAATTAATTTATCCCGTTGGCTGCCCACTACCATCCTTAATGTACTTAAAAAAAGAAATAATGCTTACCTAGCTTTAACTTAACACAGTGTCTGGAAGAGGGAATGAGAACATGATACTAAAATCACTACACTGAGAACCACCCTGATCCTCATTGGATTAGCATGTTATGCATAACTTCAAAAAATTGTTACAGAGACATCAGAGCAGATGGGTAAGAAGGATCTTCATATGGAGGAGTGGAATATTATTACTTCATCTCATCTTTACATAACTGTGAAATTATAAAAGTGCTGGAGTTCAGCGGGTGACCACTATACCAACTTTTGACAAATGCCAGGCTGTCAAATATCTGAAGTAATCAAAGATATCCCATCAATATGCTGAGATAAACAAGACTAGGCCCTGATATGTGAAAATCTGGTTTGTCTGAGTTGGACTGCAAAAAGAGCCAATATCTTAATTTAAAGAATATAGTGCTCTACTGGACTAGGGAGTCAGAAAATTCCAAAAGTACTTCCAGTCCGGATTGGTGTAATACTTTTTTTATCTGAGAATATGGGCTGGAGGCTGATGATCTCACAAGATTCCTGCTAATTCTCAGATACATAATTCTTCAGCAGTCTCCTATGGGCCTTTATGACTTAAATTCCTTAACAGGCTACTCAAACCTCACCAAACCTAGTCAAAGCGTTCTCATGTTGTCATCCCATATATATTCTGTCCTAGTCATGTTGATCTGAACAATGCCTGCCAGATATGCCTTCCTCAAACTTGCCCCTACACGCTGCACCACACTGTTCCCCACACTTGTCAGCCACTACAAATATATTTCTACCAATCAAAATCTCCCCCTAAATCCCAGTCAGTCCCTTCCTCTCTCCAGAAGTCTTCCTTGAAAGTCTCAATGGGAAATATTTTTGTCTGAGTATTGGTAGTGCTTGATATCTTCACCACTGTATCACAAATTACATTAAATGGTTAGTTACCTATTTATATATATAAGCCTAATCTCCCTTTCTAAATGTAAATTCCTTGAGATCAAGATCTACTTTAAATATTCTCTCCTCTTTACATTGGTTGGTATAGTACCTGCTCTAGACATTGTGAACAGTGAGGTCCAGAATCAGTCATTTATTCACCTCTATATAACTAGAATTTAGCATAAAGCCTAAGGAGCTACCCAATGGAGAGTGACATTTTTCCTTTTGGGTTTCTCAAAAAACTAATACCCCTGCTCTTATCTACCCTGTAGAAAAATGCCAGAAAAACTAAAGTGTCTCCTAGACATTTTCAGTATGGTAAAAAAGAAAACCTCACTCATCCTTTAAAGAGAGAGAGAAAAAAAAAAAACAAAACAAAACATTATACACTCTCTTAAAGTGAATTCCCCTTTGGTCAATAATCTCCAGTGCAATATGGAAATGAAAATGATATAGAAACATAAAGTAACAATTTGGCCAATTATGAGATTTACTCACTAATTGTTTTTGATCTTTGATGATTATTTTTATTTTTATTTTTTTTAAGATTTTTATTTATTTATTTGACAGAGAGAAACACAGCCAGAGAGGGAACACAAGCAGGAGTAGTGAGAGAGGGAGAAGCAGGCTTCCCGCTGAGCAGGGAGCCCGATGTGGGGCTCAATCCTGGGTCTCCGGGATCTTGACCTGAGCCGAAGGCAGTCACTTAACCAACTGAGCCATCCAGGTGCCCTAATCTTTGGATGATTATTAAAAAATAAAAAGAAACAGTAGTTCATGCCCATTAAAAGTTATTTCATCGACTAAGTATCTGCTCTATACTAGGGGCAGATAAAAAAAAAAAAAAAAGCCTTATTTTTTGTAGGGTATACTGAGAACAGCCTCAGGAAAAAAATAGGAGACAAAGATTTTCTAGGAAAAATCTGGGGAGAATACTATGAAATTCTTGGTCCACTTATCAGTCATGATGGTTATCTACACATTTCTTATAAAGCATATCATCATGGATTTGGTTGCATCATCAGTAATTATGTAAATGGCAAATTTTATGTAACCCACAATAAAAACAAAGCCACGCAATGTGTTTTTTAATTAATCCATTAAGACCTTTCATTCCTAGAATTTTCACAAAGAAGGTATATGCTTGATCAGCAAGTCTATAAACTAAGGGCAGCAGAGCATTACAGGTGCTAACAATGCTAAAATCTGAAGTTGAGAGGTTCCTTTATATTTTGGATATCCAAAACCAGAAGAGAATATCTGCCATTTACCCCCTCTTCCTACCACTCTCTCCCAGCCTCCACACATGGATAAAAATTTGTAATGTTGCCAACCTTAATGATCTGGATGCATCTACATAATGGCCTCCTGATACTGGTCATTATGGATGAGATTCACGTTATTTATGAATTAGCTCTCTTGTTCCTGCATATTCCTGAGTTTATCATCATTAAGGAGAAGGAATGTTTCTCAACAAAAGGCCCAGCACCATGGTGATAGACACAATAGTAACTGTTAGATTTACAGATAGGCATTTGGTCTTTTGTATGCATCTTCACTTGTCCCAGATATGCCATTTTCTGATTCTCAGGTGAAGAATGTTTTGAAATACATTTGCGTATTCATGGATTTTGGCTGTATTCATATTTTTATATTCAGCTAATATTTAAATGTATTTAGAAAACAGACCTCAATTTAGATTTGCAATGTGGTATGAAATATCATAAAGGGAAATCACTTTCAGGCTGTTAGATCTGGTACACCTGGGGAGATAGAAAGGTTCAAAAACATCTGTCAGCCCACAATGATTTCATAAACCCTTTCCACACTCAACAATACTGAATGATATGACTGCTAACCCAGAAAAGGTAAATACCTGTAGAAACATGAGAGGAAGGAAATGAATTAATTTTTCAAATATTTTATTTAGATTCTTACCAGTTCACAGGCTGAATTCCTTTGGGCAGACTAATATCTTCCAGATGTGGGCCTGTGTCTATGCCAATTTTGAGACTGGTTTAGTGTATGGCTGGAAAAGACAAGGAAGGACTTCCCATTAGGAGAAAAAAATATGAAAAAAAGGTTTTGAGGGAAGCAGCTATTTTGAGAAGACATCAGTGCCTTCATCAGCAACTAAAACATTAACTCTCAGTTCCATATTTGCCTGTAGGCAATTAGCCCTTGTGGATTCTGTACAGAGCATTACGAGATCTAACCCATATAAAAGTATAGGTCCTAACTTTACACATGTTATATCCTGTGGCCTCAGGCTAAGCCCCATATCCCAGTTAGTCATCTTACAAAGTTACATGGGCAAGAGCACAATCTGACTCTACTGCCTGACAGAACAGTTCATTGATATGGATATAATGGTGGCATTTCTTGTCCATAAAGGATTCTAAATGTATCTCTTTCATAGCGAATAAAATAGCCAAACACAGTATCCAATTCACAGGCAGTACTTCATAAAGTTTCAATGATGAGATGTGACATGCTGTCATGACAGGGTTGATGATGACAATGTTAACAAAGACAGAGATCTTCTCCAAGATTTCTACCAACAAAGGGCAAGCAATTTTCTTGTGCTTTACCCCAAAATAAAGAAATAAATAAAACAAGCAAAACACAAATCAAAAACAAAAACAAAACTCATTTTACGTTGTCTATATTATCAATACATGTGTGTTTGTGTGTGTGTGTGTGTCCACGTATGTGCCTAACTGACAAGGAAATAAGCCAAAATTAATAGCTGAGGCTGGTGCAAACATCCAGATTCCAGTCGTGGTCTGAGATAAATGGCACCCTATGGTGGTATGTCCTTCTTTCCACATGTAGCAATGGCTCAAAGTCAGACAATGAAGAAGTCACAGCCTGTCTCTGGCAAAATATACACTGACTAGAGAAAAGATCACTCAGCAAACATCCCTGGCCCACTCACATGATCCTGGAGACAATCTATATTCATAAAGCATTTTAGGATAATTAAATATCAGGTTCTAGGACAGTGCAAGATACAATTAATCACTGAGACAAACAAAGAATCTCAGCTAAATGCACTTCTCAGCTTGGGGGAGAAGGGGGCTTAGGAAGATTTTCTTTACAAATCTGCTCAGGTAGTGGGTTTGCAGCACTCAAATTTGCTATGTTAATTTCCTTCTACAAGCAGCAATTTAGAACCAACTAACAGATTACAAACTGAGAACAATGAGACAACCTTGTAACAATTTGAACATAGAAGATTCCAGATTATGCTCAGTGGAAACCTGAATAGCGTTAGAAGTATCACTATTTAACCAATTTGATTGTAAAATAACTCAATAATTAGTCATCTTTCTTTGAATATGGCATTTATTTCCTTACTCAGAGTACAAGACCTTTGGATCAAGGATTGTGTGATGTATTTCTTTTGCATTCTCATAAACATTTGGCATAGTACCTTGCAATGAGTAGATACCCAATAAATAACTGTTGACTGATAACTGAATTAGTATTTCTGTCACATAATTCTGGTTATAACATTACCATTATAGACAAAAAATTGTGACTGGCTCCTTGTTGGCTGTAGAACAAAGCATGAGACTTACAGCTTTTAAGTTATTCTGTACTTTATAACAGAGCCCAGAATGACCCTTTTAACTTTAATTCCCCTCCCCCCATTGCCCTCATAGACCTCACTGTCTCCTATTTATGTGCCACATTTCCTTGAATTTCCTAGTTTCTTTCATAGGAAACATTCATTTTCTCATCATCTCATAACTTCCCTGGTCAAACATTACTTCCTCATGTGCCCTTCCTAATTCTCCCTGAGATTTTCAATTGAAGTGATCATTGCTTTCTTTGAACCCCCAGAGATTATTACACAGAGCTCTCTCATGGCTTCTCACATTCTGCAGAGTTGTTCTTATGTATGTCACATTTGCTCTGTCATTCTGTAAATTCCCCAAAGGCAGTATCTGCCCCAAGACTTTGATTCATCTTTGAAAAACCCCAAATCTTTTTATCTCTGAACCCCAAAACTCTTATACAGAGAAGTTCCCAATAAATATTTATTAATTTAATATGCTATTAACTTATTTATGAAAGAGATAAAAATCTGGGTAGAAACTCAGATAAAGTAACTAAAAATGTTTTCCTTTTGGTATAGATATTAGATTCAGATTCTGAGTTCTTATAAATGGTGTGATTTGACTCAGTATGCATTTAATGAATGTCATGTTTGGTAACTTTTAAGAGTCACCCCAGCTATAGCAGATTCATCCATATCCTAACATAGGTTCCTCTCCTTCATGTCCTTAACTCCCTACCTCACCCGCTACTATAAGATTTTACCTTCCTTACTCCATTCACCCATAGCCCTGGCCAACTTTATACTTATTCCATCCTTACATTCTTGCCTTGCCCATGTAATTAGGTTGCTTCTAACCTGGCTAGCTTTCTGGCAACAGTTTTGTCTCTCCAGTTTCACCCAACACAGCGGCTGTTCAACTTCCAAAGACAGTAAGAAAAACCATGGGTTCACTCCCTAGGTGCATGAGTATTTTCCTTCCATTAGAGAAAGAAGCAATAAATATTTAAAAAATAAATATAAAACTTACTCCCAACATATATAGTCACTTTTACATTTGGTGAGGGAAAGTCTATTCCTTTAAAACAACACATATATTCTACTTAGAAGATACCTATATAGTCTAGCAAATTTCTGGACTTTTCTTAGAAAGTACATGAATTTTTCCAGGAAGACCTCCAAGAAAGTACTAGACTCTGACATTTTTCAAGAGAATGACTACACATTATTAATTGCCACATCCTAAGTGTCTAGTGCAGTGCCTGTGATATAGTGGACCCATTGCAAATACATGGTGAAAGAATGAGTATATGCATTAATAAGTGAATGGATTTCTTCCTTCCTCTTTCCTCAAAGAAGGTGGTCCAAATTGTCCTCTCATTTTCTTCTCCTGATGAGTATGTCACGGGTAAGAGCTTTGCTATCTGCCAAACACTGATACCTCAAATCAGATAACTGTAGTCCTTAGATAAAGGGAAAAACTACAGAAAGCAGGATAGAGGGCATAGGACTAATGAGCCTAGAAAGAGTACAGGAATAAAAAAAGGAATTTATAAAATTATAAAAATGCCTTTATTTGCACAATAGTTTAATATATTTTCCAATATTATTTTGAATATATTTTCTCTACTGAGTCTCATGACAATTGCAAGGCAGCCAGATAGGTATCATTCCCTTCACACAGCTGTAGCTACACACACACACATCACACATTATATTACAGATGAGAGAGCTGACATCTTCAAAGTAAACCAAGCGAGGGGTTTACAGAACTCCAAATACCAGAATCCAACTCAACGTTTATAATGACTATTTTTTAGCTGTTAATCTGACCTCAATTCATTGTGTGAAGCAGATTATTATGAAGAATGCTTTTGGTTTGTTTCTTACCAGCTACCCTTCCTTCCATCTCCCCAATTGCCAGTCTCTTCTTTATTTTCACTTTAGATGGAATAAGGGATCCAAAACAAGGACCATTCATAATTACCTGAAATACTCTTTATTTTTCCTTATATTTAAGAAGGTTTTCATGCTATTTTTTTTTTTTTGCCTGTCAGTGCTGAGGCGATAACCCCCCACTTCTACCCCATGTCCTCCCAGTTACTTGGCTCATTTACTAGGAATGAGTAATTGATTCCAATTACTACATCCATGGCTAAGCAAGTTCTGAAGAATCCCAGTGAAGCGGAGGTGGCAGTACCATTAAGACTAAGAGACTGGAACATAGCAGTCAAGTGCTGTCTTTAGCACAGTGTGGCTGCAAAGTGTTTGGTTAAATCAGGCACGCAAAATTCCTGCTCTCCACAAGATTGCTACTTCTTCTCTAAAAGCAAATGTCTGTTTAGGTAAGCCTAAATGACCTTTCTGCTAAGACAAAGGCCCTTTTCCCTCTATAACGGTAGCCCACCTCAGAGAGCTGAGAGTGGCTTGAACTCAGCTTCATTCAGCCCCTTGCAAGCAACTATCAAGACACACATGATCCCGCCACAGGTGGTGGTCCATGAACTTGCCTTTGCTAACCTGCCTCTTACATACTCAGGCATACAGGAAGCTCTAGAAGCTTCCAATGTCCAATTGTGACATTAACATGAGAAAATTCCTCCTGATCTCTCTTTCTCCTCCTGCCCCAGCCTTCCTTGAGCAGCATGTTCCAAACACCCTTAGCTTTGCCCTCCCTCAACTCATTTGGCCCTGTTTGGATTTGGCATCCAAAATGATGCTATTCTAGACTGCTAAATGTTTACCCTAGTTCCTAGGTTCTGCAACATATAGCTACTGCTCTCCTCCCTAATAGCTGAAGATTCATCCTACCAATGCTTAGACCACTGACTTGATCTGGAAAATGGGCATATACTGCATAGAGAGGTTACTGTGATGATAGTCAATTGCAGTTATGAAGTTATTTTGGCAAATAAAAAAAACAGTGTTATACCAATGCAGTCCCTGGCATTCCAGGCAGCTAGATGTCTAGAAAGGTCAGGAAAACAGATGCCTAATAGCAGTTACATGCTTCTATGCTACAGAGGTAGGAATACCCAGATAGTTGTTGACCTCTTCATCCCCATTTCTCACCTGGATAGTAAAAGAGGCAAAGTTTGTGTTCTTCCCATTTGTTTCCCAAGGAAATTGCTTGGCAGAGAAATGAAAGTAAACTTCATTTTTTTTCCCTCTTTCCTTTCAAATGCCTGAGTTACTCCAAGAGATGAGTGACATTTGGAATTAAAACCTCCAAACCCAGAGGAATAAAGACTCAGAAGATGAGAAGATAAGCTAACCAAAATAGACTAAGTAAGGAAAGGCAAAAGAGGGAGAAATAAGGGCAGAAAGAGAAGAGAAAATGAATGAGGTAAGAGAAGGAGAGGTGGAGAGGTGGACAGGAAGAGGGAAGGAGCTCAGGGAGGAGTTAGGATCTAGGACAAGAGAGCAGGGAAGGGGTAGGGAAATGAAGGAAAGTAAAAAAGAGAGAAAGCAGGAGGGTGAAATGGCAAGAGGGAAGGAGGGAGAAAGAGAAAATATAGGTTGGGTGACTAACGCTTAATTTTGATACAAAGGTAAATTGTCATTTAAAGCACCAGATGTCTTCATTTGCCACAGCTAAGATTTAGAAGACAGAAATTCAATGCAGTTGCTCTTTTCTCTGATACAAAATGTGTTTTATCCCAATGGAAAAAACGTGCTTCTTTCTGCCAATAAGTGTCAGCAGCTAATCTGAAGCCTTCAATAAAACAATGCCATTAAATAATTTAACCTGGAAAAAAGCCACTGATGTCGGTGAATTAATGTATAGATTTCAGATGGATCAAACTTGAAAACAGAAAAAAAAAAAAGTTAAGAAATGGGCTTTGGGAAACAAAGGGGCATAGGAAACACATTAGAGCCAGGGAACTGAAAATAGCCATGGCAAACATCTATGCTGATACAGTGTTGTGTTTAAGTACACAAGAGGCTTCTCTTGTTGCTATGAGAAAAGTTCTCAGAACAGAGCTCCTACAAAATGAATTTGGGGGACCAAATCAGATCAATTATTCTCCCCCCCCCGAATACAAATCTGTGCATTCTGTGAAATCTCCCAGGGGTGCTCATAAATGGTGGTTTCACTATTGGGGTGTTTTCCAAGATCTCGAGAATAAGAAAGAATCTGTACTGTCTTAGCAGATCAAAATTCTAATTCAAGTTTTGTCATACACTAAAACTATACGGTCTCTTTATTTATCCCAAAACATCTTAGTTTTTGCACTGGTAAATTTGGATGCTGATATTTTAAAAATTATAAAAGCATCATAGGAAACACACAATGAAGTTACTCTCTGACATATAACTTCTCTCTGGTAAGTCATTTACTTATCCTTTCACTTGTCAGTGTCTCATCAAAAGCCAGGCAATTATCTCTGCTAATTCTAAAGAGACCCATTTCTTTCAACACCCCCATAAAACGGTCCATAGACCAAAAGGTTTGAGGACCACTCACTCTGGGGCTCTCTCTTCCCTCTCCTCCATTAGTACCTCTATTAATCATCTAGACCAGTGGTTTCCTCCTCAAGATGAGCATTAGAATCACCTAGGGAAATTAAAAAAAAAACAAAACACAACAAACATAATAATAAATACTCATGCATGGACTTTACTCCACACCACTGAAATCAGAATGTCTAGAGGCTGGTACAGAGACTGTATGTTTTCAGGTTTCCAAGGTGATGCTAACGTGTGTGGTGAGAACCACGGTTCTAGACACATCATGGAACTTCACTGACAGAAATACATTTCAGCAGTCCCTTTCAAGCAAGACCCAAATCCAAAGCTCTTGATGGAGACTCTCATCATGAACAAAAACTGTACCTTCAAAATGAAGCAGCTAGAAACAGGACAGAAAGAGATTAACATTACTAAAAACCTAATCATTATGTTCTGCCTAATAACTGAAGCAAGACTTATCTCTATGATAGCTGTGATTTTTACAACTCTTGGAGTTGGTCCTTTATATTCTGACTCCAGGTAATCAGTACCTAAATTTTAGTTAGAGTAAGAAAAATTATCCCTGAATTCATAATTAAGGTTTTAACCCAGATAGATCTGGGAAACAGATAACTACAAACTCCCTCACAGGGAATTGAGCATAACTTTTCTGAAAGCAAACAAACCAAAACAAAAACCAAAAACCAAAATGAAATAGGTTTTAGAAAGAAAGAATTAGATTTTAATTCATTCTGCTACATCCAGCCATATGCCCTCGAGCAACTCATTTTCCTTATTCATAAAATAGGAATAACAACAACTACTTTGAAGTATCATGAAAACGAGAACTACAAATAAAAATACCTCACAAGCAAGGACACAATAAATGCTGACAGCAAGGAAGATGATCATGATCATAACTTAAAGCAGAAAACTGCTGGAAAAGTGGTTAGCATTTTGGGAGAAATCTTAAATTTGTCATGGAAATTGTTTACCAGAAAATAGGGAGAAGTGTGAATAACATTTACAAAAGCTATTAGAAATGATGATTCTTACATGAAAGTTGAAAAATCTAGTTGTTTGCTACATAGTAATAATATCTAGATATTGAGATGTATGATTTCACTCGTTTGTGTAATTTAAGAAACAAAACAGATGAACATAGGAGAAGGGAGGAAAAAAGGAGAAGCAAGCCCTAAAAGACTCTTCACTACAGAGAACAGGCTTGAGGGTTGTTGTAGGGGAGGTGGGCAGGGGATAGGCTAAATGGGTGACGGGTATTACAGAGGGTACTTGTTATGATGAGCACTAGGTGCTGTATATAAGTGATGAACACTAAATTCTACTCCTGAAGCCAATATTACACTACATGTTAACTGACCAGAATTTAAATAAAAACCTGAAACAAACAAACAAAAAAATATCTGGACACTGAGAGCCACCACAGGCTTTGTTTGTGCAGGTGTTTTCATATTTAGAAGATACAACAAAGCTTTTAATCACTAAATACCTAGATGATCATGGTAGGTGTTTGTGGCAATGCAAAACTATTCCCATCTCTCTTCATTTCTGCACCTCACTGAATTGCCTGCAAAGCCAAGAACCACCTTTCTCAGCTTTCTCTTTGACTAAGAGAGTCTGTGTGATCCAATTTAGGCCTTCTGTTTTCTCTTTTCTTCCTGACCTTATTGTGTATTTAGTAATGGCTAGAACAATCTTCGGGAAAATACGGGAAAAGTCAGAAGACTCACAGAGAATTTTGAGCCCTGACATCACCAAACCACAAACTCAATCCAGTAACTGTTGACCTTGAGATGCTTTGTTATGTGAGAAAAATATAACTTTGTCTGCATAAGAATCTGTAATCAGGGGTACCTGGGTGGCTCAGCTGGTTGAACATCTGACCATGATTTCCCTTCAGGTCAGGTCACATCTGCCAATGGGAAGATCATGCCCCATATCTAGCCCTACAGAGGACTCACTCAGCAGGGAGTCTAATTCTCTTCTCCCTCTGCCCCTCACCTAACGTGCACTCTCTGAAATAAATAAATGTGTTGTTGTTTTTTTAAGAATCTGTAATCAGGGTTTTATTACTTACAGGTGAATACAGTCTTCATTGATACAATATAATTAACTAAATCTTAAAAAGTCACAACAATTTGGAATCTGAGTAGCCATCACCTACAGATCTCAACATCAGTATAATGGTAATTTATACATCAAAAAAATTGGCTTTTTTATATACCCAGAAATGAATTAAAAACTGTTTGTAAAATGCAGAGAGAAAACACAGGCTCTATTTCTTTTAACCTACTGTCAAATCATAGGCTGCTTTTATCCTGTTTGTTAGGATACCACATTTTATCCCAATATGTAGGTCCTTTCCTCATGAGAACCTATTTACTCTATTTTGATATAAGCATGGTTTCTTAGTTATCATCTATACATGCCATGACTTTCCATGTCTTTGTGGGCGGGGGAGGGGAGGTCCTCTTTTTCATCAGAAGGAATGCTTTACCTCATGCCTCTCCATTTATTCCAAATTGTCCATATTCTTTTCATGGTGCCATCTCTTCTCTCAAAATGGCTCCGATTTCTCAAGTCCGAAACTGTCTCTTTAATTTTTAAGCCACCTACTTAAAAACACATTTATGGGCACACATGTGCACCTGCATGCGCGCGTGCACGTGTGCGCGCGCACACACACACACGCACACACACACACACACACACACACCTCTACCACCTTTTTCCTATGTCTATGTTTGCCTTCCTGACTCTAACTCTGCAAAGGCACAGCACATGACCCAACGACCCTCCCCTCTCACTGTGCCAGGCTTATTATTAGGGCTGCACTAGAGTGTTAATAGGAAAATTCTGTGAATTCTCAGGTAAGTAGTCTGGATTTTTGTGGACTCTTCAGGAGATACTTCTCCTGCCCTCATCTAATACCCCTATTCAAAGAATCAGACCTTCCAGGGGACCATGGGAAGACATCTTTAAAAGGCAGAATTGCCCTGAAAACATTTACTCACATCTTACTCGCAGACCCCAGGCACTAGAAGATGTGGGCTTGTCTGTGTATGGTACATTGATCAAGCCACCACTTTGTACCCCAGAGAGGTCCCATGGTCCCAGGTAGCTTCAAAAGCTCCTCCTGAAGAAAATTTTGCTTTTCATCCTTCTCTGCAACTCGGGTATCCATTCTCTTTTCTGCCAACTTGTTCTCTTTCTCCTTTGTCTCAATGCATCTTCTGTTTCCTTCAGAATTTCCCCACACTTCCAATTCTGCCTCTCCTTTTGCTTTTCTCTGTGGGCTTCCAATCACTGATCATGGCCTTGCATATAATTTTCTCACTCAATGTCTCCTTATCCATTCATTATTCTCTGAGTTTGATTTCTCAATCTCCTTCCTACCTGGGAGGTAAGTGGCTTAGGAACAAAACCAGTTTTGTTTTGTTTTGTTTTCAGGATAAAGAGACAAAGGCCCTGGCAGAAAAGGTATTTGTCCAAAGCCACAGCAAGTTAGTACCAATGAGGACAAAGGACATTCAACCCCCATGAAGACCATGTCACTGACTGGTCCCAAGGACCATGTCAGATATAAAAATCAATTCCCTGGCAACAACCAGGCACCACAAATTTCAGAATAGTGATAGCTGATCTAATTAATTCATTCTTTTTTTTTTTTTACAGATTCTAAATTTATTTATTTATTTATTTATTTATTTTTATTGTTACTTAAATTTTTTTTTCCCAGTGTTCCAAGATTCATTCCCCATTCCCCACACCCAGTGCTCCACACAATAGGTGTCCCCAGTACCCACCGCCAGGCACTCCCATCCCTCCACCCCCCTCCCTCCAAGTCCCTCAGTTTGTTTCTGTGTCCAAAGTCTCAGTTGTTTCATTTCTCTCCCTGGATTACCCTACTTCCCATCTACTTTCCTTCTCCCACTGTCCTCCAGGTTACCCCTCATGCACCGCAAGTAAGTGAAATCACGTGATACTTGACTTTCTCTACTTGGCTTATTTCACTCAGCATAATCTCTTCCAGTCCAGTCCATGTTGCTACAAAAGTTGGATATTCATCCTTTCTGATGGAGGCATAGTATTCCATTGTATAGATGTACCACATCTTCTTTATCCATTCATCTGTTGATGGGCACCTTGGCTCTTTCCACAGTTTGGCGATTGTGGCCATTGCTGCAATGAACATTGGGGTATATATGGCCCTTCTTTTCACTACATCTGTATCTTTGGGGTAAATGCCCAGTAGTACAATTGCAGGGTCATAGGGTAGCTCTATTTTTAATTTTTTAAGGAATCTCCACACTGTTTTCCAAGGTGGCTGCACCAGCTTACATTCCCACCAACAGTGTAAGAGGGTTCTCCTTTCTCCGCAGCCTCTCCAACACTTGTTGTTTCCTGACTTGTTAATTTTGGCCATTCTGACTGGTGTAAGGTGGTATCTTAGAGTGGTTTTGATTTGAATTTCCCTGATAGCTAGTGACGCTGAACATTTTTTCATGTGTCTGTTAGCT
>PITA01002099.1:83979-123465 GCA_004023965.1 Spilogale gracilis | reverse complement strand
CCATTTGCAAATATCATCTCCCATGTGTGGGTTGCCTCTTTGTTTTGTTGACTGTTTCCTTTGCTATACAGAAGCTTTTTATTTTGATGAAGTCCCAGAAGTTCATTTTCGCTTTTGTCTCCTTTGCCTTTGGAGACGTGTCTTGAAGGAAGTTGCTGTGGCCGATGTCAAAGATGTTACTGCCTATGTTCTCTTCCAGGATTTTGATGGATTCCTGCCTCACGTTGAGGTCTTTCATCCATTTCGAGTTTGCCTTTGTGTGTGGTGTAAGAGAATGGTCTAGTTCCATTCTTCTATACGTAGCTGTCCAATTTTCCCAGCACCATTTATTGAAGAGACTGTTTTTTCCACTGGATATTTTTTCCCACTTTGTCAAGGATGACTTGCCCATAGATTTGTGGTTCCATATGTGGGCTCTCCACTCTGTTCCATTGGTCTATTTCTCTGTTTTTGTGCCAGTACCATGCTGTCTTGGTAATCACAGCTTTGTAATAAAGCCTGAAGTCAGGTAATGAGATGCCCCCAGCTTTGCTTTTCTTCTTCAGCAATTCCTTAGCGATTCAGGGTTTTTGGTTCCATATAAATTTTAGAATTGTTTGTTCCAACGTTTTGAAGAATGTTGGTGGAATTTTGATTGGAATGGCATTGAAAGTATAGATTACTCTGGGCAGTATAGACATTTTGACAATGTTTATTCTTCCAATCCATAAGCATGGAATGCTCTTCCATCTTTTTGTGTCTTCTTCAATTTCTTTTATGAGTGTTCTGTAGTTATCGAGTACAGATCCTTGACTTCTTTGGTTAGGTTTATCCTAAGTATCTTATAGTTTTTGGTGTTATAGTAAATGGAATCGATTCTCTGATTTCCCTTTCTATTTTTTCATTGTTAGTGTATAAGAATGCAACTGATTTCTGTGCATTGATTTTGTATCCTGCCACATTACCAAATTGTTGTATGAGTTCTAGTAGTTTGGGGGTAGAATCTTTTGGGTTTTCCACATAGAGTATCATGTCATCTGCAAAGAGAGAGAGTTTGACTTCCTCTTTGCCAAGCTGGATACCTTTTATTTCTTTCTGTTGCCTGATTGCTATTGCTAGGACTTCTAACACTATGTTGAACAGTAGTGGTGAGATTGGGAATCCTTTCCTTGTTCCTGATCTCAAAGAAAAGGCTGTCAGTTTTTCCCCGTTGAGGATATTTGCTGTGGGTTTTTCATAGGTAGATTTTATGAGGTTGAGAAATGTTCCCTCTATCCCTATACTTTGAAGAGTTTTGATTAGGAACGGATGTTGTATTTTGTCAAATGCCTTTTCTGCATCAATTGAGAATACCATGTGGTTTTTCTCTCTTCTCTTATTGATTTGTTCTATCACGTTGATTGTTTTGCGAGTGTTGAACCACCCTTGCATCCCTGGTATAAAACCCACCTGGTCATGGTGGATAATATTTTTAATGTATTGTTGGATCCTGTTAGCAAGGATTAATTCATTCATTCTACAGAGAAATGACATTTAAAAGAGAAGAGTTAAGAAACTTAGAAAGTATACAGAAATGAAGAACAAGCCCCTCCTTTCTTAAAAATGGTGTTAGCAGGGTATTAGATTTACCAGGGAATCTGAACAACCTTTTCCACCCTATCCTACCATGCCTCTCTTTTAGCCATGGATTTATTTCAAGGCCTTACCAATCATATGCTAAAGCTGGTACATCACTAAAACATCTTCTGGGAGGACAGGAAGAAATCCAATCTAGGATTGAAAAGCTGCAACTGTCATAGATTAAAAATATCCTTCAAAAGGCTGTTATTGAGTCAGACAGTTGGAAGAGTTATTGCAAAGTTTCTGAGCTTCATGTAAGTTACTGGCTACTACTCTGCCCAAGCCAGGGATACCCTTTCTTAGGGACCCCCAAGAGGAATGCAATCAGGCTCCTCCCATAACCACTCCCCTGTGACTCAACATTCTTATTACCAAAGACCACCAGGAAGGAACTGACTAAATGATTTCTATTAAAAAAGACAGAGCTTTAAGAGTCAGATTTCCTTACTCTGAATTGTGCCTTAACTGAACATTCAGCACTACTGAGAGAAGCTCTAGCCAGACAAAAAAACACCTTTCGAAGAAGAAAGCTATCCTATATCCTGCCATGAAAAGGTGTGTATTGAACATGTGACACCACTGTCATCAATAAGCTGTTATAAAAGTCCATGGTTCAATACATTCATTTGTACGTTTATGTCCTGCCCACAAAAACTCCTAGTTTTTATCAGAAAACCTCAACTTTCCTAATTAGAATCCTATATGCCAAACTGATAGCCCCAGTGCCACTAGTACTAGTCTGACTCCTCAGCCTTATGATCTCACTATCTCATTAAAGTACTTAAATACATATGCATATGTACCTATGCACACACACATACCCCCAAGTATAGACACATACTTCTGGTTTTATAGCCTGTATCCAATTATCCAGGCCTAGCTATTGCCTAGGATTATAGACAATTCAATATTTGTGCCATTAATTTATGTAACACAGGCTTATTTTCTGTCAGTAAAAATCATAATTTTATAAATTAAACAAGAGACTAAATGGATCCTCACTTCCTGGGGTAGCTGTGTGGTGAGCCAGACTGCTCATTCAGTGACATAGTCTTTGGATCAAAATGATTCAATATGTAATTACAAAACCCCTCTTTTGGGAATTCCATTACAAGAGGACAGCTCGCTGGGAATAAAGACTCATCCATATGACTTTTTTTCATAGTCAGAATTATAGTTTTTATTGCAAATAGAGAAAGCAAAGTGGTCTGCCTCTTCTGGTAAGGGGTGACTTAACCAATTATTAGAAAGAAAGAGGTGTTTTTGCTATCTTTAAAACCTGAAAGAATATTCAATGGACTACATTTAAGACTTTAAACTGACAGCTCCAACTTGAAACTTTAGTATGCCCCCAAGATGTTAAATACAAAAAGACCTTTATGCACTTTCAACTGCAAAGTCTTTCTCAACATACCTATATACCTTAACTTCCTCCCTCTTTTTACTAAACTACAAATGCCACAACCTTTCCTTTTCCTGTACAAAAGGATATCAAACAAATTGCACTTCTTGATATATGTTGGTCCCTTCACTCAGGAAAAACGACATGGCTATTTTATTAGACGGGAGGTCTCACGAGCTCCTGAACCCCACAGACAGTCTTGTAAATTACCAAGAGCCACACCACCAGAACAACAATAAACTTGAAATGGGTTAAGTGGTTTTGTTTCTGACTCTCCCCCACATCTTTCCATGGATAGTTCTGGAAATATTCAGCTCCCTGGATATGTAATCACTGATACTTGTATACTTGGGGCACAAAAGCAAGAACACCATTACACAGGATCTTGAATTATCATCCCCAAATTGACTGCATTTTTGGATAACATTCTCTAGAAGGAGTTGATATTAACTGTCTACAGGTTTTTGCATCTCTAAATGTATTTCACTCCTTGAAATTCTTCATATTTCCAACTATGCAAGATGTAATTGTTTCTAAAAATCTCTAAGTTCTCCATTTTTATGTGTAATAATGTTTCTTTTATTTGACCCAAACTTGCAGCTTTAAGGAATGACCTCTGATATGAGCATTCTGTATTGATCTAGTTGGGATTGATCAAGAAGACAGCTAGAATCAGATCATCCCAGTGTGCCTGCTGGGTAAAACTGCAACTCCAGCTTAAAGAGCAAGCAGAGAATTTGAAGAAGAAAAGCTCATCTGTGAATGCCAAGGACTTCTAGCTCCTCTCCTTGGTTCACCACCTGAGGATGAGAGATGTCACTGCATTCAGACTTTAACTGCACATACAGCACAAGTCTATGAAATAGGCAGCAATAATAAAGCCTCTAAATAATAATCTAGTCCTTAAATCTATGGCTCTCTCCATTGCTTTAACATGTCTTCAAAAAAGTCCAGGAATCTGACTCCCTGTACAGAGCCACAGTCAGGCACAGGCAGGGCAATCCCATTCCCTTCCTCTGAAGTCAAAGGCCCTTCCCTTTGCTTCCATTGGGTGTTACCTCACCTATACAGTATTCTCTCTCCCTCTACCTATTCTCCTCTAAGAGACTGAAAAACACATCCATTTGCGTCTCCAGATCCTCATAAGTATGGTCATCTACATCACAGACAGACTTCTCAGGTACTGTGCTTGAGCACTGTTTCCATGTTTAGACAAAAAGCTTCACAGATAACTATTTTGCTTTTATGGGGGAAAAAATGTATAATGACCAAGATATCAGGTCTTGAAATAATCCTGCCTGGGTTCCCAGTCAGCCTCCAACAATACCTTTTCTATAACTTTTGCAAGTCTTAACTCTCCAGTGCCTCAGTTTTCACATCTGAAAATGGGAATGGTAGAATAGCCCCTGCTTTAGAGAGCTCTCATGAGATTCTATGTGTAAAAAGCTTAGCACAGTACCGAGTATATACTAACTGCCCAAAAAAAAATATATATATATATATATATATATAAAAGAATATTATTATTCACTGTAGAAATGGTTATCCTATGGCAAGTGCTGGGAATAACACAAGAAAGAAAAAGACATGTCATCTCTCAACAAAGAGCTTATAGCTAGCCTACTTTTTCATATTTGCTCTAGTAGCTCACCACCTATCTGTCCCACAATGGCCAGGAAACTCAAAGCTGGAAAATATGCATATGCCTTGTTGTGTTCAAAATTTCAAATACTATACATTTTATTAAGTATTTATGTAAAACTTTACCAAAATCAACCTCATCCTCAGATTTCACTCTCACAGGAAGACATACAGAATTCCAGCTTATGTCAGACTAATGAAACCATTAATTTGTTCCTGATTTGGGGTCTAGTAAGCGAGAACTTTGAGGAAAATTAAATGATTACAACTATATTCAAGTTGAGATTTAGGAAAATAGACAAAAGAGTAAGGAGGGAGCTTTGAGGCGGTCAGGAACCTAATGAGGAGAAAATTCCAAATAACAGTCACAGAATACAAAGGAATCATTTGGGTTTGAAATATCTTTTTTTAAATGCAGTAATTTGGTGAAGATGAAGTCACAGGGCTTTGAGAGGAGCATGAGGTGGCCTGCAGGAAGAAACAGATGGAGGGAAGCGAACTAAGCAAAGACCCAGCCCCATGCAGCCACTTCTCTGAAAGGCTGTGATCGCCTGGCACAAAGGCCAAGCAGACATGTCAGGGAGGAGAGCAGGAGGCAGCTGGAGAAGCTGAGATTAATGAGGATGCGCAAAATGAGAAAGAGCAACAACTGGAAACCCTTGTGGTGACATCAGGAACAGAGCCAGAAAAGACAACCTTGTTATCACATCTGTTCCATCATTATAATTAAATGGTAATGTGTGTCTCTTGTTGAGTTACCAGGGTGGAATTCCAAGTGGGGGAGCTCCTCACCACTCACTCAGGCCCCCAGCCTCTGCCCTTCTTGTTGAAACTGAGGACTCATTCCGGGTGTTAATAGGCTGGGTGTCTGGAGCAAGTGTTAATTTTGGATTACATCTGAGTGGAAATAAGATGAAAGTCTAGGGAATGCTTCGCCTTCACTCAGATGTTTCATTTCCAATTACTAGCACTGCAGAATACCCAGGGAGATGTTTTCATTCCAATTTGGAAGATTTCATAAACTTCCAAACTTTTAGGTATTGATCCAAACTCCTGAGCTTTGGAAGCATGCACATGCACTCTGTGGGGAGGATCTGAAAGCTCTGGAGGAGAGAGGGTGGAGGGAAAGAGAAGGTGGTGTAAGTCCCACCTGAGGATATATGCTCACTCTCAAATGGGTATCCACCTCTGCTCTTGCCAAAATTGGCTTTGCCCAACCCTCAGGCCCATTAAAAGCACTCAGAACCATTAGCTCCCACTGGTTCTGTGCTGAGTAAATAGTCTCATGTCCTACTAGAAACTAGGGCAGCTGCCTGGGTTTACCTTTTTTTTTTCCTTTCAAAATCGGCAACATAAAGTTCTCAACCCCAAATGGCTCAAATGCACCTCTTAATAAGTGAAACGTTTTATATATTCTGCTAGTGGAGGTCAGCATTAATCTGAATTTTGCTGGACTCTCAGTCTTTTCTCACTTGGTTTTGAATATCTCAGATTTTTGATTTTGGACAGAGTCATTTGCAGGGAGAGTGTAATAATCAGATTTCTACCATCAGAAGGTAAGCTATCTATACCTGCAGGGAAAGGCCTCTATCATCTTTGGAATCTAGGAGCTAAATAGCTGTTGTTTGTAAAGCCTCCAAAAGGAGGTTTTTAAAAACAAAGCCCTTCACTCCATGAGAGTGGGGAGGGTATGGCATGACGCTGTCGTAATGCATTATTCAGCTCAGCTTCAACCAGTGAGTATCTGGTTATCATAACGTCCCAATACCTGGACATTATGTGGCTATGTTGCAGGACAAGATAGATATCACCGAGCCTAACAGGAATTTAATTTATGATATTTGTTTCTTCTCTTACATTTTGGGTTAATAGCCAAATGAATTATAGAATGAAGAATCAATGGAGAAATTTCCTTTGTGATTAAAAAAAAAACTACTATCCTAACACCAAAAAACAAAAGAACACCAAGTAGCACAATCATGAAGTGCCTTGCATGTTTAGTCTCTAGCTGGTATTTAGAGATGCTGTACTAGAAGTTTGACTCATAAAATCAAAGCTACCCAGACAAGAGTTAGGGAAAAAGTATGAATGTTGGTCACATTGAATTATGTGGGTCATTCTGATTTAGGTTCTTTTTATCTGGTCAACACTTCTCACTCTTTTTTCTAATGCTGCCTTCTTCAGAAATGATGTAGGACAAAACTACTTTTTAAAAAGTGAAATAAATAATTAGATCACTGGCAGACACCATTCTAGATGCTCATCAAAGGCATTCCCCTCTTTCTGGATATACAGCAAAACTACATTTCCCTGCTCCCTGTGTTTCAACGGAGCCAAAGGACTGTAAGGAAAACTGACTGGTGACTTATAGACTGTGATGGCCAACAGCAGGTGGGTCTTCTCTCCTCTTTCACTGGGGAGCTTGAAAAGTCACATGCTGAAGATGGCAGTAACTAAAGATAGAAGGATCTTGAATTCCTGACTAACCACGGGGAGCAGAGCCCTATACCTCCCCCTCTCCTGCCAGTCAGAGTAAGGAATAAAATGTTTAATATGTTAATTCACTAAGAATTGGAGAGGTTTATCTGGTTTGTTTGTTTGTTTGTTTTTCCCCCCACAATAAGTAGCATTAGTTACTCTGGTATGGAAATGAATACATTGAAATGGAGTGCTATTATAACAAAGACCAAAAATGCATGGCACTGACTTAGAAGTCAGGTGGCAGATAACATGGAAGATGACATTTGCATTATGCAAAGACCACACATGCAATAACCTGACAGGAAGATTTTACACCTACTAAAGCAGTTGGAAGGAAAGTGGGGTATTAGTATGTGTTGACAATTGTATATATGACAATTATTGCTGAATTTGGTTAGAAATTTATTATAATTTCATGCAAGTGATAAGTTCAAGAGAAAACTGATCAGCCTGCAAAAAGAAAAGGGAATAGAGAGAGTCCAGTAATATGGGAACCTGGATTACAAATATTGACTGTTTCATGGGCTCCAAGGAACAGGAAAAAAAGATCAAATAAGGCTTTGAGCAACAGAGTCCCACTAGGACCCAGCTTTCTAGAAAAAAAATCAGATTAAAGAAAACCCAGCAGCCTCAAGGTAGCTGCCATTAAGCTGAAAGAGGAAGCAAAGAAGTAAGGCAGATCTGGACTCTTTCTAGGGAAAGAAACTTGGGTGCCTCAGTTACTAACATGTGAGACAGACTTAAAGCAAACAGATCAGGAACCTACTTAGTTTTTGTTGTTGTTGTTGTTGTTGTTTGTTTGTTTGTTTTTTAAAGATTTTATTTATTTGACAGAGAGAAACACAGCCAGAGAGGGAACACAAGCAGGGGGGAGTGAGAGAGGGAGAAGCAGGCTTCTCTCCCAGCAGGGAGCCTGATGTGGGACTTGATCCAGGATCATGACCTGAGCCGAAGGTAGTCACTCAACCAACTGAGCCACCCAGGCGCCCCCCTACTTAGTTTTTCAAGGTAAGTATGTTACTAGAGTATACCATCAGAAGATAAGCTACCAGAATGGTACAGCCCTTTACCATTCAGGATTTTTTAAAAAATCCTTGTGACCTCAGCCTTCTAAATAGACTCTGAAAACTTCACAGCCCCAAGAATGGCACACATCCCAGGGCCTACAGTAATAGTTAATTTTATCTGTCAGTTTGACTGAATCAGGAGATGCACAGATATGGTTACCGTGATTTCTGGGTGTGTCTGTGAGGGTGTTTCTGGAAGAGATTAGCATTTGAATTAGAAGACTCTGGAAAGCTGATTGCCCTCCCCAACATTGGTTAGTGTCATCTAATCAGCTGAGCACCTACATAGAACAACAAAGCTGAACCAGAAGAAATTTGTCCCCTCTGTTCTGCCAAATTGCTTGGACATACTGCCCCACAAAATGGAATTTTTGTCATCAACACCCCCTGGCTCTCAGGCCTAAAGGCTCCAACTAAAATACGCCACCAACCTTTCTGGGTTTTCAGAAAGTAGATCATAGGACTTCTCAGCTTCATAACTGCATCCCTCAGCCAATCCCTGATAATATATCTCCTTTATATCCTACTGGTTCTGTTTCTCTGGAGAACTCTGACCACCCCAAATGTTGCAGGGAGGATAGTGAACAGAAAGAAGCCCTTCCCCCATGGAATGGTGCCAGGAGCCAAGGAGATAAAAGGAAATACTCCCAGAGGATAAACCAGGCTCAGTAGGAATTTCCCCACTGAACTTGACAAGACTTGACCTACAACACTTCAATTTACTATGGACTAATGATATCTATGTAATCATTACAAATGGGAGCTTTAATTCACATAACCCTATCCTTACCCAACCACTGTATATCAATTTGATTTGGGAGGCGCACGGATAGTTGTTTCTTCTCATGCACAGCCTAAGAAGTCACATCAACACTCAATGGGCATAAATGGGCTGTCAGTTCTGGTCACAGTGACTGAACAGGATTTTGAGCTGCTTCTTTTATGAAGAGGTGTCATGCAAACAGGACACATGCCTAAGCAGCTGACACAGCTGCACCCTCAAACAGTAGTAACTGGCAAAACTCCCAGAGACAAAGTCAATAGTAGGTGTGCAGGTTCCCTATAGGCCCTTTATTAAAAGACAGCACAGAGATCTAGCAGAACTGTAAACCAGACCATGGGAAGCACAAGCTCTTCCCCCAGCATGATCAGGGGACAGTAAACAATTATAAAATGACATGGGAAAAACATCCCCAGCCCTTTCCTACAGGTCTGCCTTTCATAGTTTAGGAAATTCTAGTCCCTTCCTTGGGGTCACTACGTTTCTTAGGTTCTAAGTCTTAGAATTTACCAAGATTGATTGCATTAGGTCTATAAAGATTTGTAAAGGTCCATCTCTTTTGGGGGGGAAGGTCAGTGTAATAGGTTGAACTGCGTCCCCCAAAACTGTATATTCAAGTCCTAACCCCTGATAGTTGTAAATGTGAACTTCTACCAAAATACAGTCTTTGTAGGTATAATCAAGTTAAAGTAAGCATATTAAAATAGGGTAGGTGCTAATCCAATTACTGGCACCCTTATAAGAGATGGGACTTGGACACAGGGAAACAGACACAGGAGTAGGAAAGAACAGATGGAGGCAGACGTTGAAATGATGCATTTACAAGCTAGGTGATGCCAAGGATTATCAATAACCACCAGAAGCTGGAAAAGACCAAGAAATGTTCTTCTCTAAAACCTTCAGAGAGAGCACACTCCTACCAATAACTTGATTTGGGACTATAAGAACTATAAGGAAATTATCTCTTATTTAAGGCAACCCAGTTTGTTATACTTTGTTATGGAAGATATAGTCATCAAGCAATGGGCCAGTCTCAGGCAGATTATATCTACCTCTTCAGATAAAGATATGCTTTAGTATAGGAAAAAATGAGACATGTGGGCAAGCTTGTTATCAGAGACCAGTCTCCGACATGGACAATGCTATATTTAGTTACCTCTAGGCGCACAGCAAGACTATTTCCCAGTCTCCCCTGCAGTTATGTGGCTATATGATTAACTCTAGTCAAAGGAAATGGGAGGAGTATTGTTGCCACTTCTAGGTTCACTAGCCAAAGATGCCATGATCCTCTCTCTCTTGTCCTCTGTCATGAAGCCTCATGACAACACCCTCCATGACCTAAAGGGCAGCACAATGAACACAGCAGAGCCTTTGTCAACAGGGACCCTCAAATGATTGTGAGCAGCACAGCCTCACAGTGCATCCCCACTGATCACACTGAGTTGACACAAAAGTGAGAAATAAACCTTACTGACTCAAGCCCAACAATGTCTTAGAGATGGCTCATATCAGCTCAGAAGAGCCAACAAGCATATCTTCCCAACTCCATATATAATGATGCACCACTGTTAACTTAAATCTTAATTAACATCAGCCATGGTGAGTATACTCACCCCATGGAAACAGCAAATGCTACAAACCAAGACTTTTTTATTCCTTCCTCCCTTTTGTTTGGATAGTCAGTTATTAAATCTTACCACTACACCACCAGTCAAGCCTCGAAGGAATGAAGGTTATGGCAGCTAGAATTAATCACACTTACCAATAAAAATCTGGTAGTTTTAGTTCTGGAAGTATGACTGATACTAGACACAATCAGAGTGGAATTCTAAAATCTTGGAAGTGAACATCCTTTGGTGACCACCTGGGCCAATTTACTATTTTACAGATGAAAAAAAGTAACATTCAGTGTAGGGAAGTAACTCCCATTAGAATCGAGATCTCCAAGAGTAACAGGCACCTGAGGACAGGTCTTCAACAAGGAAATGACAAAGTGTGACTTAAACTAAAAGGAATGCTGTGGGGCACCTTGGTGACTCAGTCATTAGGCATCTGCCTTCAGCTCAGGTCATGATCCTAGGGTCCTGGGATCGAGCCCCACATCGGGCTCCCTGCTCAACAGGAAGACTGCTTCTCCCTCTCTTGTGTTCCTGCTTGTGTTCCCTCTCTCCCACTATGTCTCTCTCTGTCAAATAAATAAACAAAATCTATAAACAAACAAACAAACAAACAAACGGAATTCTCTGATCACTGGTAGAGAACATATTGGAGAGAACTGAAGTGCAAGTAGAGAGTGGGAGACTAGGTGGTAGGCTACTGAGAAGTGGAGATGTGAAGGTGATGGTGACCTGACCTTGGAAGGGACAGCGGAGAAAGAGAGAAAGAAGCAAATAGGTCTGAGATAGATTCTGAAGTCAGAATAAGCACTGATAAACTTGCTCCCTTACTTGCTTATGATTCTTTTTGCTGCTGGAGAGTAATTCTGGGATACAAGGATCACACTGGGAGGATTTAACAGGCATCTTTAGTGTCTGGCTTGAGAGCTACTATAATAAAGGATCAAAATTAAACCTATCAAGTAGTTTGTTTTTTAATTTTTTTTAGTGTCTGCTGTATTCTAGGTATTTTTGCATATATTTGTTCTAACTCTTACAAAGGTCAGAAACTTCTAGACACTGGAAAGAGATCATGTAGCCCTGAGATGAGAAGAAAGGAAACAGGAGGTGGAATACATGGAGCTTCTAAGGCCAAAGGTAGGTATTAATATTTCCATACTGGAGATGAGGAAACTGAGACTCAGAGAACCTGATTTGTTCAAGGTCACACCGGTAACAAGTGGTAGCACTACAATTCAACCCAGGTCCATTTAACCCCTAAATTTCTTCATATTATTGTACTTCTTTTTTTCTTTTTTCTTTTTCTTTTTCTTTTTATTTATTTTATTTGAGAGAGAGTGAGAACAAGAGAGATCACAGAGGGAGAGGGGGAAGCAGACTCCCTGCTGAGCAGGGAGCCTGATGTGGGGCTCAATCCCAGTACCCTGAGATTGTGACCTGAGCCTAAGGCAGACATTTAACCAAATGAACCACCCAGGTGCCCTGCACCTCCTTCTTTACAGTGAATTCTCATGTAGTTCAAGACTAGAAGGGCACAAACTAATCTTGGTAAGAAAAGTTTATCAAGAAAATTCCTATATCAAACAGTGGCAAAATAATAAGTAACATTATTAATATGAGCTTACAAATACACCTTCAAGAAGATTTCATTAATGCTTCTGATTTCTTTTATAATAAATGTAAAACATATAAAGCATCCTATAAATGTTGTCCGTTATTACAATTCTATCAATACAAAAATTGGGAACACTAACTGGAAACACTGGCTGTTTAGGATATTTAGCAGCTAAAAAAATATCTCCCTTTCTTCTTTCCTCATTCCACTTAAAAACACAACATCTAAAAAAATGTAACTGTCTAAGCAGTCTGCTGGGGCAGGTCGAGACTCATTAGCAGATGCACATATATGCAGTAGCCTCTCACCCTGAAGTAATGAGCCATGTAGCATCTAGATGTGAACATAAACACATCTGTGACTATCTAACATGCGAACTGTCCAGTGTAGCTCTAGCTCCATTTTTTTCTTCTCCTAGCATAGCAAGGATGTAGCAGACAGACTGGCTTGACAATGGATTAAAATCAAAGATTCCTCAAACTTTGCACAATTCTTTTTTCTTCTCCGAAGTTCTGAGTACTACAGACCACCTTCTGAGTGTTCATACATATGGTGTTTGAAATGTATACATGGTTTGGCAAAGCAGAATTCTCCTGGGCTTTAGAGAACTGATGTTAGCTAATTTTCTGAGTGTTCGAACAGGCTAGGTACTCTTTTAAGTGTATCATTTGGATTATTTCATTAAATTATCACATCAACTCAACTCAGTGGGTTCTTTAACTTTATCTTACAGAGGAAGAAGCTGAGGATTAGACAGATGGGTCACTTTTCAGAGGCTCCACAGCTAGTGACCGATGAAGACAGGATTAGGATCCAGCATTCATACTCCAGAGCCTGAGCTTTCTTCCTGAGCTCTCCATAGCTCTATTATCTCATGGTGGTGGTAGGAGAGGAACTGGAGCCTTCCTTCAGCTTAAACCTAGCTAGCCCAGGCTCTGCTCCCTCCCTGTCATATTCCCACCTCTGAAGCCTATTTATCAACAGGCTAATGGTTTGTGGATACACCACATCACCCACAGTCCTCCTCCTCAAACTGGCCTTAGAAGTTCCATGTATTCCATCTCCTGCTTGGTTCCTCCTCCTCTCAGGGATTCACGCATCTCTTTCCAGTGTCTAAAAGTTTCTGACCTCTTGAAGGCTAGACTGAATGGGGTCTACAAAATGATTTTAGTACCATCTGTAGATTACTATATCAGCTTTATCTGCTTTATCAGGCCCCCTCTGCTAACTGACTATACATTTCTGGCTGAGAATATTTCTTAGAAGGATAGCAGTAGTACACAATGCCCACCATGTTAATCATAAACCCACAATGTTAGCATCAATCAGGCAGTGTTTTACAACCCATGTAAAACACTACCTATAGAAATAGAATCTACAAGGAAAATAAAACAAACATCAAAACACAAAAGTACCATTCATGGGGTACCTGGGTGGCTCAGTCATTAAGCATCTGCCTTCGGCTCATGTCATGATCTCAGGGTCCTGGGATCGAACCCCACATTGGACTCCTCACTCAGCAGGAAGCCTGCTTCCCCCTCTTCTGTTCCCTCTGCTTGTATTCCCTCTCTCACTGCCCCTCTCTCTCTGTGTCAAATAAATAAATAACCCTTAAACACACACATACACACACACACACACACACACACACACACATTACCATACATAAAAGTACAAAGTAAATAGCAATAGAAAACAATACATAATCAGGTTTTTGTTTAACAGTGCTTTGAGATATTAGCATTCTATAGAAATACTTTGAAAGAATATATAATAAGTATCATGTTAATAATAAATTCAAGAGGATGGAGCTTAAGGCTGGGGAATAAAAGGGGGGAAATATTTAGTCAGTCAAAAGCACTTTCTAGACCTTCTTCAAGTCACAGGACAAACACAATCTGTCTTTTCAAATGTACAGCAGTCCTCACTCTTAACTATATCAGAGAAGATAATTGGATACAGTTTAAAGTTACCCTAAACTTTATTATTTATTTTAATCCCAAGTGCCTTTGAAGAACATCCAGGTAAAGAAGGATTTTATGTGCAGTTACTCACAAAATATCTTTGATGATTCCTTCCAAAAGCAAGATATTTTCTAAACATCTCTCAACCCCAAACATGTCCCAGTTTCCCAAATTACCCAGGAATGATTCTTTTGTTGCCTCTTTCTTGTTCATGTGCATTAAAGGCAGAAAGATAAAACATGCTCTCAAGCATTGCATAGTGGATAATTATATTTTTAAGGAGCTTCAGTTACATTATTTTAGCATCTGTGTAATTAAACCAAAGTGCGATTCTCAATTAGCAGGTTTTCCTTTTGTCTCTTGGATGTAATATCTTCATGGATAGGAAAGTGTTTCCCCTCTTTGAGTAGCTATATTTATGTCCATTAAACTGGGAGAAGTGTGTGGCTAGCTTTAATGAAGAAGTCCATCCGTGAGGCAGTGACACTGAGAGGAAACGTCAGGATTGCCCATCAACCCCTGTTGAGAACAGCAAAGTAATAACGCTTTCTGCAGAGAGACTGACAGCGAATAGCAAAGGTGTGAAATGAGAGATGAGATTTTCTTTGGAGCTTGTCCAGATGTGATAGTCTTCTAACCTGCTTATACCCCACCCCCACTAGCTTTTCCCCATCTGTAGACACTAGCCTGCCAGCCATCAGTGCTATTCCCCCAGAGCATCCCTGATGATTAAACACCTGTGGCAAGCAGAGCCTCCTGAGTTTCTGCCACATTTGGCTGAAATTTCCCTTTGGTCATGGCAGAAAATTAAAGTCTAAATTTCAATACTAACCAAAAAATCCACCATGATTATGGGAAACATAACATTATATTTTGATCAGCTTCCATCCATTCAGTCTGATACATGTGGTTTCACTGGGAAATTACTGCATTCAGGATACACTTCTTGGCTAGTAATGGTTTTGAAGCAGCTGAAAAACTTAGGAGATATGGCTTATGAGAAATGTCACAGCATAGATTTTGGAGAGTTCTTTTTCCCAGCCTAATCAATAACTAAACCAGTCACTATGTGGGGAAGGTGACTTTATTGCAAAATTTCTTGCACTAAACTGTATTTTTTTCTGTTTTGGTAAAGGGGAAGTAATGCTCAATACTCTTATAGCTTGAGATGAATAATGCTTTGTGAATTTCAAAATGTAAAAATATGAATCAGAAAATTATTCCATTTCAGCTTGTTTTCATATTGATGCTTATAACCCTTACTTTGTGAATGAGCTCTGGGAAGTGACTGATTATAAATTTTTACAAAGAATTCTGCATAGAATGTTAATATCTCAAAATACTCTATTAAAAAAACAAAGTTCCATGGGAAAATAACTTTGAGAAATGTGGCGATTCACATGGGATTTTGTATATTAAAGACAGGAAATGGGGAAGTCCAGTCTGTTTAATTATGTTTAAACCATCCTTTTCAAACTTATTTGGACCTCAGAAAGAATACGTGCATGCATATTTTTTAAAATATTGATTAGTTATCTTTGGTAAATCTTATCTTGAATTCTATTAGACATGAGATCCTTGGTATAAGAATTTGTTTACCGGTAAAGCCAAGTATCTGTAAAAAACTAAACAATTTGCATTCAATTATTAGCACTTTCATGGCAATTATTTCTTTAAACTCTCTCCTCAAGAGTGCTAAGTTCATAGGACGTGAGACGGTGAGTGTGGAGTGAGATGTGCAGCTCCTTTCTGAATTGCAAACACAAGGAATTAGAGCCAGGGAGCAGCAGAGATATGGAATAAAAATGGCAGCAATAAAAAATTTACTCCCTTCTCTTTTCAACTCCCATGTGGAAGTGTATCTGGAAAAAGAAGAGGCAGAAACACAGATAAAATATTCTCCATTAGGCTGTCAACTTCTATCCACGTAGCCTACCCTTCATAATTATTGAATACCTACCATATTCTAGACATTGTGTTTGGCATTTGAAAGCAAAAGCAAATTAAGACAAGACCTCTTCCTTCAGTCAAGAAAGAAAATAATTAAAATTTATAACTAAACTCTAGCCCATGTTTCCTAGGGTTCTCTCACCTTCCACAAAATAAAATACTGTTGGAGTAACATTAAGAAACATTTCCTCTCTCTGCTTCTTTTTCTGATCCTACCATCTATTTGAGCATCCCTAATTTTCTCTTTTAAAGTATTCACTTCTGGGCTGCCTGGGTGGCTCAGTCATTAAGCTTCTGCCTTCAGCTCAGGTCATGATCCTGGAGTCGCAGGATCCAGCCAGGCATCAGGCTCCCTGCTCAGTGGGAAGCCTGCTTCTCCCTCTCTCACTCCGCCTGCTTGTTTTCCTCTCTAGCTATGTTTCTGTCAAATAAATAAAATATTTTTAAAATAAATAAAGTATTCACTCCTTCAAAAAAAGGATTAAAAGTGATTTCTCACAACAATCGGCATAAATTCTGTTGAATTATGTACCAGATTAAAAGGACACTAAACATTATCCCCATGATTATAGACGGTCTAAAGGATACTAAGCAAATTGGCCAAGAATCCTGAATTTGTTTATTAATTCATTAGTGAATTCATTTATTAAAAAGAGATTTATGAAGTTCCACTTTGTATAATCACGAGTACTCTGTGTTCTCAGTACTATGGAAGACCACACAGATGCTTTCACATTAGCTGGTCCTGAAGAGGCTTATAATTATAAGAATCATGGGTAGATAGTCCAGGCCAGCTTAACTCTAAGTGTCCTATGAACCCTAGTTTGTTTGATCTAAGTTGTCAGCTTAAGTCTGTTTAAAGCACTAAGCTAATGAATTCGAAACTATCTGGAAGCTTAATGTGAGTAATATCCCCTAATAGGTAAAACAGACAAGAGAAGGAGTTCAAACAGTAAACAGACACAGTCATATAAATTGTGGATTTGCAGCTTACCTTAAGGAAAAATTAGCAAACAGACTATTACTGTTTCAAGCACCTACTCTTTGCAATGTGCCATGCAGGAGTCATGAGTGGCCCCAAAAAGTCTAACTCTGAATTCACAAAATTAAAATTTAGTTGCAGAGCTATGTAAATAAACACAGATATAGAAACAAGCAAACAAACACATGCCCTAGTTCAGCTCTCAAAGTATATACCTGGAATCAAGTTAACCAAAACCATAGCAACCAAAAGAAAGAGATTTCTGGGAGTTAGAGCCATCAGAAGTAGTGATGATGGCATTTAAGCTGGAACTTGAAAAATGAAGGCTACATAGAAAAGAAATTGCAGTATTTGATTAAGAATATTTGACCAGCCACAAATAATTGCCATATTCAAGGTGATTTGCATTTCTTGACTATAAATCACTGTGCTACTTCCAAGGAGTATTGAGAAAAACTTGGGACCTTCTTCATAGCTACCATTACCCAATTCCAGAAGCAGCCAAGTGAATCGCCAGGAAAACCAGTTTTATTTCGTCCCTGTATCAATCAGGACTGGTCATGCTGGGAATAAAACCCGGGTGACCTCATCCTCCATATCCTGGCAGTCCTCACTAAACTACTTGACCAAACTTCCAGCAAATAGCAAAAAGGTGGAGAAAGAAAGGACAGAACAGTCAATTTAGACCTCCTACTTTCTTCTCCTCTGTACAGTGTCAGCATTTTTTATCTCCAAAGAAACTTTATTCCTTTTTAAGAGTGGCCTTGAAATTACTGCTAATTTTCTACAAGGAAACTATTCTTTGAAATACATCATATACCATTTTCTAACCCCCCTCCACCTCCCCACTTTTGTAATGCTGGCAATGCATTGGCTGTGAACATGTTGCTTTTGAATGCTGCAAGGTAAATGCAGAAAATGACAGCTTAAATGGAATCATTAAAGCAGATGTAGACAATATCTGAATGCTACCAAGCCTTCATTGCAAGGCAATAAAGTCTTTATTTTCAGTTCTGATGCCTTGCACCTTTTCAGGGTAGCTGACAACCTATCATTTCTTACTTCCCCCTGCCCCCATTTCCAGCATGAAATCAAGGGCCTCATTTCTATCTAAGTTGCAACCTGTTGATTGGTGGAAAAGGGAAGAACTGTATACAGTTCCACCCTAAGCGGTTATTTCTGGCAGTGCAGCAGTGAGCTCTGTCAGCTCAGTCAAAGACATTAGTGTGAGAAAGTCACAACAAAATTGCTACCTGTCCATGTACTGGGTACACCACAAAGCAGGAGTTTCAGAGTAGCACCAAGACAGACCCAAGAGACTACATCCTGGTTTTGAAGAAGCCAGACTTTCATAGTAGTATTTTGCATTTCTTTAAGTTATTCCTTCTCCATATAGTTTTCATTATACTTTCCTAGTCTTCTTATGAAGAAAGCAGTTGGATGTTGTTACCTACAATAAGGATAGGGGAATGGAAATGGAAACATATTAATTTTTTAAATATGGTAAAAATAGTTTATTACAATGTTAGGTATCCAGAACATGGTATTGCGGTTTTCTGTTTTTTTATTTTACCAAACACTTATATAGCACTTTGTATCAGGCACTTTCTAAGTTCTTTTTGAATATTAACTCATTTAATTCTTATAAAAACCTCCTAAGATCAATACTATTATTATCTCCCATTTTATAAATGAGGAAACTGAGGCCCAGTGTCACAGGGGTAGATGTAATGGTGGAGTTAGTACTCAAACCCAAACCTTATGTCTCCAAATTCCATGCTCTCAACTCTTCCACTATGTGTCTTTCAACACACAGGGAGGTATACTACAAAAGAATGAGAAATAAGCCTAGCTGTTTGATTCTGGGGCTGTTGACTCCCTCACTCACCCAAACTATCACTGAAGAAAACTTTATTAAGCAATCACTAACAGCAAAGGGCTATATTCAGTTTTGGGGGCATCCAAAGAAATATGACAAATACAATCAATCTTCATTATTCATGGATTCCTCATTTGCAAATTCACCTACTGCTAAAATTGATTTGTAATCCCAAAATCAATACTCACCAGCTTTCAGGTAATTTGCGGACCCACATGAACATGCCCAGAGCAGTGAAAAATTCAAGGCTCCAACCTGCATTTCCCAGCTGAGGTCAAATAAAACAAAGCTCTGCCATCTTGTTCCAGCTCTCCTACAGAAATGACCAGAGGATGGAGACAGAAGGAAGCAACACAGTGCAGTGCAAGAAGCTCTAGCTCTGAGACTAGTGGAAGGGGTTTGAATCACAACTCTAGCACCTATTAATGGTAATCTCAGGCGAGTCACTTAACATTTCTAATCAATTTCCCCTAGGAACTATGGTTCAGTATTTGCTAAATCACAGTTTGGGTGACTTTATAGAATAAAAAGAATCATAATAATCTCCTGCATTCAAGTTACTTACATCCTAAGTGACAGGAAAAGGCAAAGATACATCAGAAATTATTCAGGTAACTAGGAATATGTGCGGTATGTAAGGGCAAAATCACTGAGTGGCAGTACATAAATTTAAAGCCTAAAGTAGGCAAGTTGAAATGAACCGTGTAGCCATCATGAAAAAGATGGAATTTGGGACCTGATGTAACAAAAATATAGCCAGAAGAAACTCTCTCTGGCCTTAGATTTTTCCATGCTTTTGGCTTTTATTAACTATATAATAAGACCCCATTGGATGGTGGCTACCATACCACTGACTAAATTAACTGAAGACTTAATTGTAGAAATTTCAGATTTTCTAAGAATATAAGGTGACCCTGAATCTTTAATTTGAATGATACAATTGTCAAAAAAGTGAAACATCTCGGCACAACTGCTAGTAACTTCTAAAAATCACAGATACACCCTAAGAACCTTCATGAAAAGGCAGATGCTGCATCTCCTCCTCAGGGCATTTTGACAAAGTGGTAACTATGGACCTGACAACCACAACCATGGGGGTCACACACAAGGAGAAATGCTGCCTGCCATCTGCCCACAGGATCGAGATGAACCACAGTCTTGAGAGAATCTTGAGATGGCAGGAGAGGCCCTTGGTTCCTATGCACTGTTTTGACTGGTTACAGTTGTCATCAGAGGGTTGAAATTGTAGAGTATGTCTTTCAGCTAGGTTCCCCTCTTTTCTCAGCTGCTTAGAAACCATAGAAATTTTCAAAATACATATTTTTGACACAAAAATAAAATGTTATACAATATTTGGTTGTCCTTGTTGCTAGCTATAATCAATCATAAAAGAGACACATGGCAGAACGGCCACTGGATCTATAAGCTATGCAACAGTCCTTGGGCATTGCAGACATAGAAAAATAGGCAGGGACCAGACTGGAGGACTAGACTGAAGAGGTTTAGACAAATCAGCATATTGGAATCAAGTATGATGGAACTAGAAAAACTTGAAATTGACAGGTCATATTCTGAGCTTGATGAGATGAGAAATAATGTAAAGTGGGGAGGAGCTTAGAGTATAAAGTTATAAGGTTTTGTGAAAAGTGTATAGGACCTGTACCAATTCTGAAGATGGAAGTAATTATTGTGCCAAGTTGAAAATAACCTGCAAAGATACTATAAGCCCCCTTTCTTTTCTTGATCCTTCTAATCTGCCCCATGTAGGATATTAACTTAGAAGATAGTAACTTCTCCATCCATAAAAACTTACTACTCTTTATCTTTCTTTTCAAAACATATGAAAGACTTGGGTGTGACTATTCCACTGAAGAAAGAATCATTGTACTGGCTCATGATACTGGTAATTCAAAGTACTCCCTAAGTCACTTTGACCACAATGTGATGAATATTTCAAGCAAGAAGCAGACACACACACACACACACACACACACACACACACACGAAAAAGAGAGTGAGAGATGGTGTATGTGTGTGTGTGTGTGTGTGTGTGCATGCACATGCATGCATGGAGGCTGTCTAATTGTTTTACTTCTTTAGTCAGTTGGTTAACATCGATCTTTTTTTGGTATATGGCTAATAAGTACATAAAATAAAATATGTGCATCGGGATATGGTCCTGACAGAGTAATCATAATAGAAAATGAGGTGATCTACTAGTAAAACAACATTATGCCCAAAACAACAAATCAGAGTCACAGTGCAATTACTGTTTTCAGAGCATGTACAGTGGGCCCATTCCCCAGTAGCCAACCAACAGCATCACATCATTACCTCCCCTGCTCACTTGGACACCAGGTATTAGTATCATGTCTTACAATTCCAAAGACTAAACCAATTAAGGTACAGTTTAAATAAGGCATTCATAAATATTGTACCAGGGTGGTATTGACACATCTAAGTATTAAAAAAATAGAATATGGCTTCTAAAAATAGGTAATCCATCTTAGGAGAAGAGGTTCCACAGAGCAACTTCTGCATTATGAATAAATACACATAATCAAAACAATAGCCCAGCTCAACTCTCTCTCCTACTCCTTTGATATACCTCTCCATGTCATATCCATTTTCATATAAACACAGTAATATAACATCTGCATTGCTAAATAACACTACTATGTTCTAATTTCTTTGGAATGGCATGAATAAAATCTTTCTACTCCTGTTTATTAGAATTTATTGAAGACAATCCTTTGCAAAGTGGTGGAAGGTATAATTAATTCTGGTACAACCCTAAGTTGGATATAGAAACTCAACCCGATTTACTTTTAACTTCAAATGATTTATCACTTGATAATGTGGAAGGAGGAAGCAGGAGGAGAATATGAGCCTTCATAACTTCACTCAAAACTGCTGCGGTGCTATCCCACACAGTTAATGTTATATACACACAGTGTAAGCTATATAATACAATTAGACTTTTCTTTATTTCACATAGATATTTGGATACAATGTTCTGTAGGGAAAAAAAAAACTGTTCCAAGGTTTGGGCAAGAATCTTTTCAAAACAAATATTTAGAAGTCTCCCTAACTCATCATAGGGCTCCCACCATTACTTCTACTACATTCAATTCTCTTTGCCCAGGACATCTGCTAGACTGGAATACAGACGATTTCAGTTATACAAAATGAAAATTAATGCAGCATTTCAGTAATTCCCCCACATAGGCTGCACAATCCTTATCAACAAAAGATATGAAATAATTATTTTAAAGTTACAGTATGTGATACACATTCAGCTTGTCTTACTGATGAATGTGGTTGCTCTGAAGAAAGAGGAAGCAAAGAGGAAAGTTGTTATTCTGGGTTTAATTCTGACCAATAAAAAAAATTAACTAATAGTTTAGAAATAAGGCAGGAGAGAAAGTGATCATGTCAACCTGGAATTCATGACATTAAAGACAGGAGCACTCAGAAAAAGTATATTTGGGGAGAGAATGTGATGTCAAGGAAAACAGAGATGTGGTGCCCTAGTGAGTGCTTTTTAAAGGGAGTAAGACTCAGAAGAGGTGGAAGTGTCTTTAAATTGCAGTTTATTATGTCTTTGAAAATAATCTCAATTTTCAAGGCAGGCGAGAGGTAACATGCAAGAAAAAGGTGTAACAGTAATGATGCCTCTGATAAGGGCAGATTACAAAGACAGAAGGAGGTGTACATTTCCACTCTCTAAAAACTGAGCTATCAAAGAATAAAATAGGCTGTCTCAGAAAGTGTAGAGGGAAGAAAAGAGGTCTATATTACCTGAAAGGTTTCTTTCCACTTGAAGATTCTATCATTCCACGTTATGTGGAAATAGATTTTCATTCATTAAAAAAGTGTTTTTAGTCAGTGATGCTAGATAATAATAATTTACATATGGGAATGGTGCCTTGGGATTTACAAAGTGCTACGATGTGCATATTGATTCTCACCACAACCACCAGAGATCACTGTCACTAGATCATAGCTGACTGAGCTCTACAGAGATTCTAGAGTATCACATTTGCAGGACTCAGGGCAAGAAAGCAACCAAAGGCCCACAAACCTTATGCTTAAATAATATTTAAGTCATAAATCAAGCAACAAACAGTTAAACCTCTGTATTTAACTCCCTCCTCCCTTGGAAAATGTATCTTCAAACCACAATGTCAAAAACATATATACTTCTTTATGACTAAAATGGAAAAATATATAAGATGGCTGAGTTTATTACTAATAATTAAAATTGCCTATGGATAGGCAATATTTTAAAATGTTAATAATTCATAAGTTATATATTTATTCCACCAAATATATTTTCTTGACTTCATTTTTTTTTTAAAGATTCTACTTATTTGACAGAGAGAAACACAGCTAGAGAGGGAACACAAGCAGGGGGAGTGAGAGAGGGAGAAGCAGGCTTCCCGCTGAGCAGGCAGCCCGATGTGGGACTCGATCCCACATCTCCGGGATCATGACCTGAGCCGAAGGCAGTTGCTTAACCAACTGAGCCACCCAGGCGCCCCTTGACTTCATTTTAATAAAATTACTAACTTTGCTGTTACCAATATTTTCACATAATTTGGATTCTACTGAACTAATGATCTATCTACTTTAAATGTAAATGTATTCAAAGTCTATACATTTTAATATATTTTGACCAAATGTAAATATAAAATACAAATATTTTCATGTATATTTTTAAAAGTTTTCTCCTAGGAGTGTAGGAGAAGGAAAAGAAATGGGAAGTGGAGTAAATCGGGGAGGGAGATGAAACATGAGAGACTCTGGACCCAAACAAACTGAGGGTCTTGTAGGGGAGAGGGTAGGGGGACATGTGAGCCTGGTGTGGGTACTGAGGGCATGTATTGCATGGAGCACTGGGTGTGGGGCATAAATAATGAATCTTGAAACATTAAAAAAATAAAATTAAAAAATATATCACAGTGATAATATAAAAAAAAAGTTTTCTCCTAAACTATTAAAAATTGAAAGGTACAGTACCATTAATAATTAGTGAATAAAATTTTTAGAACTACTATCTTCATAAACTGATAATGATGTAATAATTTGAAAATACAGTAAGATATATTAAACATTTTTTAAAAAGTAAAAATATTCACTGCTAGCTTTTAATGTCCATCTAACTGTCAAAGTAAAAAATCAGTATTATTCTTTTTTTAGTATTATTCTTCATGTATGTTACATAAAACTAAAATATATACATATCAATTTGAAAATAATATAAATTATTTAATATTGCAAAATTTCCCTAGCCACCATGGCACTTTGTGTGTACCTCCAGAGTCATGATGTGGAACCTGAAGAGCAGTAAGAAATGGATCCCAGCTCTAATGCAGAAATTGATTATCTCAATTCCTTTTGAGAGAAGACTTGACAAGCTAATTAATTTGTCTTTTATCTTAACCATATGTTTTCTCTGCTCAGATTCTTCCCATACTCCAAAGCACTGTTTGCCCCTGGCTTCCACAGTGTTCAATCTACAAGCCTCCACGACACAGGTGCTTGGTAGTCTTGAGGACTTAGAGAAAGAGATGAAGAAAAGACTTTCTCTGGGGCCTGAATGGTGTTAGTTATGAGACCAGATATTTACAGTGATGAGCCATGCTACATCAGATGCTAAGATATAAAAACACATGAGTACTTTTTTTTTTAAGATTTTATTTATTTATTTGACAGAGAGAAACACAACTAGAGAGGGAACACAAGCAGGGGGAGTGAGAGAGGGAGAAGCAGGTTTCCCGCGAAGCAGAGCAGGGAGCCTGATGTGGGGCTCGGTCCCTGGACTCCAGGATCATGACCTGAGCTGAAAGAGGACGCTTTATGACTGAGCCACCCAGGCACCCCAATACACAAGTACTTTTAAAGCAAATGATCAATTTTGCATGTGTTTGTTATCTTAGGGCCCTCTCAGCACATGGCCTGGGCCAAAAACCCCTCTTTCCCCAAGACTGAGAAATTGGGTGATCCACAAATTAACCTATGCAAATACCCTTTTAATGGACCAGTTCAATCTTCAGAGGTGGTGAGATCCTCATGACCCAAGAAAAAAATGCTCAATATCATTTGGCATCAGGGAAATACAAATCAAAACCACAATGAGATACCACCTCATACCAGTCAGAATGGCTAAATTAACCAGTCAAAAAACAACAGATGTTGGCAAGCATGCAGAGAAATGGAACCCTCTTACACTGTCAGCATGAAGACAAAGTGGTGAAGCCACCCTGGAAATCAGAATGGAGGTGCCTCAAAAAGTTAAAAATAGAACTACCCTACAACCCAGCAACTGCACTACTAAGTATTTATCCAAAGAATATAAAAATAGTAATTTGAAGGGGCACATGCACCACAATGTTTATAGCAGCAATGTTCACAATAGCCAAACTATGGAAAGAGCCCAGATGTCCATCAATAGATGAATGGATAAAGAAGATGTGATGTGCAGTATACACACACACACACACACACACACACACACACACACACGAATGAAATCTTGCCACTTGCCACAATGTGGATGGAACTAGAGGGTATATGCTAAGGCGAAATAAGTTAATCAGAGAAAAACAAATACCATATGATTTCATACAGAAATTAAGAAACAAGACAGATGAACATAGGGCAAGGGAAAGAAAAATAAAATAAAATAAAATAAAAACAGAGAGGGAGGCAAAACATAAGAGACTCTTAACTATAGGAAATGAACAGAGGGTAGCTAGAGGGGAGGGGTAATTGGGTGATGGGCATGAAGGAGGGCATTTCATGTAATGAGCACTAGGTGTTATATACAACTGATGAATCACTAAATCTTACCCCTGAAACTGATAATACACTATCTGTTAACTAAATTGAATTTAAATAATTTTTTCTTACATGCACATAAGTGGTAAAGTGATTTCAATTTAGGGTGAAATATAGAACATCTAAGGTACCCTGGAGTCCTATAATCAAGGAATGTTTTTTTAAAAAAAAATGTTTCTATCCCACCATTGGAGTACATACACTTATTTAATTCATATTGAAAGGTAATTTGGAGTAAAAGTTCTATCAAATCAACTCCATGGCCAGCTACAAACTACTCTAACAGTCAAAATAAGAAATCTATTATTTTAGTGTGTCCTGTAAAGTTGGTACATGGAAATAAGGAATTAATTTTTAAAGTCAGATATCTAAATTAGATCCAGTTTTATGGAGAAACTCTTCAAATCTCCTATACTTTCTCCATTTACATAGAAATTCATCTCAACTATAATAGAGTTTCAGAATAAATCTATGCACCTGCAGGATCCTCACTTACAGTAATAAAAATCGAGTTTACTGAGGACTTAACTCATTAGAAGAGAGTCAAATGGGTCATTTTAGAAAGATTCTCAAGGATGTTTATTAAAGCAAAAAGAACCATTTTATTATTCTCAGTTACCCAGAATATGTTACCAAACAAATTCTTTTATTTCTTAGGTTCTAGTGTGACCCAAAGAGTAAAAGAAGCAGTACAATGAGGAAAGGAGGTGGACTCTGAAGCCAGACAGCCCGAGTCCAAACCCCAGCACACACCACCCACAGCAGTGTGAGGCAGCACATTACTGAACTCTGCTTCTCCATTTCCCCATCTTTAAAATGGAGATAATAATAGTGCCAGAAGAGTGGCCACTACAAGGATCCAGCGATACTGCTCACATTGCCTATATGTTAATGGTGCCCCAGAGTGGTACAGTGCATGTCCAAAGAGGTTCTATTCAGCTGCCTTGAATAGCTCCTACCATGCAGGGATGGGACGAGGGGTACATGAGTTGATCTGCATAAGGCTCTTCCCCCAGAGTCTGGTACCTTGGAAACACTCAATGAGCATAAATATTGTTACAACAGATTTGGCAAAAGAGTGGTGATGAGGAGGAAACAGAGAATAGCAAGAAAAATAAACGAATAGAAACAGGGTATCTTTTCTGACTCAATATCTAGAGAGAAGAAAGCTGCTAATTGTTTTTCTAATCTGATGACTGTCAATTCATGATAAGCATAGAAAGGAATAAGTGCTCCATCATGAATGATCCACATTTTCCTCTTAGACTACAGAAATGCAAATCAGTAGGGAATCAGAGTAAAAAAATCAAATGACCAAGTAGTAAAGGGTTTTTTTAAAGCCTAAGTGCAGGACATGCCCCATCTGGAACTCCACAACGTGGGGAGGCGAGTTTGACCATGACAGTTAATGGGGAACGATTTATGATCAGTGCCCATTGCCAGCATATTATTCACCGACTGCTGACAGGCCCAACCCTTGAGAGTGAAATGAGTGGGGATGATATCAGTCACTCTCTGTCACTCGAGTTGCAAATCTTCTAGTCAGCAGGGGAAACCCAGAAGCTGATACAGGAAAGGGAAGTGTTGACAGGTTCAGCTATGGCTAGAGGTGCCCCTTATAGGAGGTCAGAAAAGTGCAATAAAGACAGCAACAGTAATTGAGCCAGCAGTGAATGTACGAATCAGTAAAGCCCATGAACTCTACCACGGATCTGAAGGGCAACACCAAGACAAAAGCAAGGGCTGGAGTGTCAGAGAAACCTGGTTTCAAATCCCAGCTCTACCACTTAATAAATGGCCTTGGGCAAGCTACTTAATATCTCTAAGAGACCAGGTACCCATACATAAAAGAAAGATAATAAAATTCACCTCACAGGGCAGGATGTAGAGATTTATTAAGATAATGGATAGGACATGGCTGGCACAATGTCAAGCAAGATGAAGATATTTGGTAAACCTTAATCCCCATTCCAGAAGCTGCCCTAGTGGGTGCACAGCCAAGGAAGGTTGGGTTGGAAATGCAATTAAATAAGCAGTTACAAGCTAGAGATGAGAACAGGGCTTCAGAAGGACACAGCGGGAGTTCCCCAGTCCACCCTGGAGAAGTTAGAAAGCAGCAGAAAAAGAACTGCTCAGGGAAGACTCAAGAGGGGAATGTGGGCTACTGAGTTCAAGACAGCCAGCAGAAGGGACAGAGAACATAAGGCAAATGGCATATGCCAAGGCCTGGATATAAGAGAAATCAAGGAGTGGCTGTCCTGGATCTCAGACCTCCTCAGATTCTTGAAGTCACAGCTCCAAATCTACATGGCCATCTCTCCTTCAGTTCTATCTGGCTGACTTCTCTAGTCACGGTTTAACTCACTGATGAAGAATAATATCCACCTATAATACAGTATTATAATGACACACATAAACAAGGATTAGCCTTCTAGGCTTTGCTAAAGGATAGCAGATGGGGTGACCTGGCCACTGCTGAATAGGAAAATCCCCACAGTTGCAGCTTACTGTGCCACCACACCTGAAGGATCAGTGCATAAGCTACTCTCTCCATCCCCTACTCAAAAAGCAAACATATAAAAACAAATAAATGTAAATTAACAGAGAAAAGTTAGCTGTCCTCTACAATGTCCAACTCTTGGAGAATCTCCAGTGAACACAGAGCGAAACTGGGACTGGTGCTTACTGTAAAGGAAACGTTCACTTAGGCCTCCTCCTATCATCTTTACTAATTCCTAACAAGAAAGCAGCTCTCAGTCTAATTACTAAGAGTTGGAAACATAAAGTCTTTTTTTTTTTTTTTTTTACTAGTGATCAAGGTCACTTGCCTGTTATACGTCAATGCCCAAGTATGGGGACAGAGCTCCCACTTCCTGTCCCACATGCTAAATCTCCAGGGCAGGGTCTGTTTCTTTGGACCTACCCAGCCATCCGGCATCTTCTCAGCCTTTCTGACTCCCTACATGGTTAATATGCTAAGCAGAAATGTTTACGGCCTGCTTCCTAGAAACAGCCATTCTACTCTTCTCTAACTTCCTTCACTGAATCTGCTATGACCAGGGTAGGGAAGGAAAAGATTGGGAAACATTCTGCATCCAAAACCACTTTGGCAATGCTTGACTATCTGAGAGTCAGAGGAGAGGACAGAAGTAATAAAGACTATCCTGATTCAAGTCATTTGCAGCTTTCCTTAAAGCACTGCACTGGAAATTTGGAAATACTAGCACAGGTATCAGCAGAATAATATTTTGTCTTGCATTTTTACTATGGCTAATTGTGTATATCTATCTACTGCAGTAATTGCAGAGGGAGGAGAGTTTAGAGGTATAATGAGGCACAAACCACCTCCCCAATTCCTAATAGTGATAAGGACTGAAATCAGATTTATAAAACACAAGATCAATGTTAAAAACATAGACATGGAGAAAGTAAATATAAGGTATCTATTTAAGTAGATTACCTGAAACCCATAAAGAGGCATGATGACAAATAATATTTTTGTGATAAATAATAGGTAGGATATATTGATTTTATGGATAATCAGTAATCTAAGAAACTTACAGTGTCTAGGAATATTTAAAGGTTATGCAAAAAATCAATCAATGGGTTAATTAATCAATATTTATTTGGGGAGGGCACCTATTCTGAGACTACTGCAGTACTGGAGAATACAAAAGTAGTTACAATAATGTTTGGATACTTCCTAAATAAATGGGCTATGCTAGATATCAGTAATTCAAAAGAAAAAATCTATGTCCTCAGGTAACATGGCTGGAAACAAACTTGCTTAGAAACACGCACTTTATCTAAAGTCAATAAACCTTACTTCAGTAAACCCTACATCAAGTCCAAATAGAAAAACCTGAAGGTTTAAAATCCTACTGAACTTTAGTTTTCTCAACTCAGAAAAGGGATTATGAAACCCACCTTATTGGGTTGTTCACATTAAAGGAGGTAACTTATGTACATGACAATTTCTGACACTGCCAGACTTACAACAGAAGTTCAAAACCATGAGCTATCTTTCTTTTTATTTCCTAGGTAGATTAAACTTTATTCATGAAGAAGCTGATCAATAAGAGCGCAGAACATGGGGGTGCTTGGGTAGTTCAGTGTTACTGTCTACCTTCAGCTCAGGTCATGATCCCAGAGTCCCCAGATCGAACCCCACATCGGGCTCCCTGCTCGGGGGGGAAGCCTGCTTCTCCCTCTTTCACTCCTCCTGCTTAAGTTCGCTCTCTAGCTGTGTTTCTCTCTGTCAAATAAATAAATAAAATATTTAAAAAAAAAAGAATACAGAACATGGCAAGAACCTAGCAAGCAGCACATTCAGGGCTGCAGAATTTGAGAAGGCCAGTCCATTTGCAGCAGTAAGGAAAAATTCTGTAAAATGGAAGAAGTGAACTAGGATTAAATCAGAAGGGAGGGTGGGAAACTCTTCCCCTTTGGTCCCAACCTTCCTGTGGGATAATACCATAGCTCTTAGGGAAAGTTGACTTGAATTCAGACTGTTAGAAGCAGGGAATTCACATAGTGTACTACTATACCTTATGAGTTAAAGATAGTTATCAGCAAGAATGTAAAACCTGTCTGCTTTGTGTTGTGGCAGAGGGAGGAAAAGGAGAAAAAGGAGAAAGTAGGAAGATGGAAGAGGAGGATGAAGAAGAGAAAGAAAAAGAGGTATAGAGGAGGAAGGAGAAAGAGTAGAAGGGAAAGTTGATTAGTGTCCCAGACATCAAAGCTGCAGTTTGAAAGGGCGCATCTGAAATGGGCCTGTTAAATTCAATAGTTTCATCATCATTGCCACCAGACTGAGCTGCTCTGAGAAACACTTTGCTATGATATATGAGCTGGGTGAGGCTGATTAGCTAGGCCTATATTACACAGCACATGAGACCTCAACAAAGGTTTAGTCATTTAAAAGGGCAACACTGAGTTTTGGCCAAGGATTTTAAAAATGAATATTCCATGTGGGGAAAAAATTGTTAAATATGATAATAACAGAAGAAAATCTTGCTGTAATTATTCCTCCATATGTTACCACCTTCGAGGGAAAATATATACATATGAAGTGAGAATAATCCCCCATATGGGTTTTCAGATTCATTTTTTTTTTTTAAGTGAGCAATGCTCGGTTCAGAGCAAAAGGGCATTATTAAATGATTGTCAATTGCAAGCCTTGCAGGGGAACAGCCGCAGCTCCAGTGTAACACGGAGAAGACCAGGGAAAGATATCAGCACTCCAGACTTATGGCTCATGAAGAGCTGGAGAGCATCATGGATTGCTCAAGCTAGATGGGACATTCAGAGGTTATTAGGCCCATTACCCTTCCCCTAGGCCACTTCACTCGCTCTTTCATGACAAAATAACATTTTATATGCAAGGTAGAGCTGGAGGCAGAATGAGTATTATAAATACGCGATGGGAGTAGGGGGAATGTGGATGTTTCTTCCACCTAGAATCATGAAAAGTCCCAACTGTATTCTGTCTAGTCCATTTCTTCCTCCCCAATAATTAGGATAGCACCTGATACATCACAGATTCTGTTCTTTGAACTCTCCCAAGAAATTTAGGATTCAACCACCATTGCTCTGGACCAGAGTTTTACCCACAGTTTCTCAACTTTCTTCTTTATAATCTAGATTTTCTAATATGTTTTTAATAAAAAAGGATGTGTGTGTGTGTGTGTGTGTGTGTGTGTGTGTGTTTGTCACACACGCCAAAGGCCAGCTGAAAACTTAACAGCTTACTTGGTTATAACTAAAATAAATTTTAAAGCAAAACACTGACAGGACTTTCTCAACAATAATTCTCTTTGTGGTAAATACAGCACAAATATCAAAGCTGCCTATAAATAATTAAAAATTTTACCTCTTCCATTAAACCTTCTTTTATAACACATGCCCACATGAATCCTTATTTTATAAATGTCTATAGCAAGTTTTATTTTATCTTGTCTATAGCAAGCCTACAGAGTTTTATCTATAACACCCATGGAGTACTTGGATAATCAGTGTCCTGTAATTTTTCTAAATGTTTACAAAGATTTATTTTGATTCCTCAACAAGCATGGGAGCCCTTAGAGAAGGACTACATACCAGGCCTGACTTAAGCCACATAAAATTCTTTGTGTAATTTTGGCATAGGATGTCATACCTGTCTGTTTGGATTTTGCCAATACATTCATAATAAAACTTACAAAAATCAATCAGTCATCCAGATGATCCAATGCTACTTGTTGCTAAACATCCAGCAATATCCAGATGCTAGACATCCGAATAACACTGAAGGAATACCTAGCCTGCCTTCAGAAGGCCAGAGTGGGCAGACTGCTCAGAGCTACTGAGAGGTGGACAGAATTCTGAAGGCCAAGGACAGAAGGGCCAAGGAAAGGCAGAGCAGAAGTAGACAAAGAAGTAGAAGTAGACGGTGTGACATTCTCAGAGATCCAGGGATAGGATCTAAGAGATCAGGCTGGGGCGAGATGAAGAGAAAACAAAGACCTGCCATGGAAGACCTCAGAATAAATTAGATTAAACCAATTAGATGTCTACAATTTAAAAATATGGAGGCTAAAAGGCAAGAAAACTCTAATCTACCCTTAAACTATATGCAATATAAATTGATAAGATAGTATTTGATATGGTCTTTTAAAGAAAATACAGAAAATCCAAAGGCATCTCTGACAGGTTGTTACACAAATTTTTGAGTACTAGGGGGAAGCTCACCAACTCCATTTCAATGTGCACCATTTTAGTTGATACACATTTTTTTTCTTATTTTGAAATAAAATCACCTCCTCAGTCCAAATGTTTCCAGTTCTGTCTTCAAGGATAGCTACACAGAAACTCATAAAGTAATAATTACCATGAGCCTTGTGTAAGAAAGACTATCTTTATTTCTCCATCAGAACTAGAGGTGCTTCTAAGTAAGGTAGAACGCTATTATTTTAACCCCATCATTTGACTACACCATATAATACCTTGCATCTACCATGGATTTTTGTTCCAAAAATAAATACTAAAAAAAAAATCAACAAAGTTAAAATTGAAAAAGGCTAACACTGCACACAACAAAACTAAAAGAAAATCAACTGAAAAATCCTACTATGTTGATAAGTTCCAAACTACTAAAACTGACCAAGAAAAATTAGACTTAGTAGAAATAATCACTGCAAAAATAAAACTGACAAGGCCATAACTGCATTATAGAAAAGTGTGTTATTGACAGAAGAATCCAATTTTCTTTCCCAAATTTTGATCTGGAACATCTGATCCAGGAAAATTGGACATAGCAGAAATAATTGCCATAAAGGAAAATTCAGACTGGCAGAAGCATTATTGTAAGACATTTTAAAGAGATAACTAGTGAACCAAATCATTATTATAAATTTTATGCACAGAGAATTGTTCCTGAAGAAAATAATTCTAATAAAACAAAATTAGAAAAATAAGGAAAAAGTAAAGGGTTTAGCTGTACTCTATAGAAAACTGACCAAGGTATTAAGTCAGTTTTGAAGTCACTCTCAAAAATCTTTTTCAACTGGGTGGCTCAGTTGGTTAAGCAACTGCCTTCAGCCCAGGTCATGATCCCGGACACTCGGGATTGAGTCCCACATCGGGCTCCCTGCTTGGCGGGAAGCCTGCTTCTCCCTCTCTCACTCCCCCTGCTTGTGTTCCCTCTCTGGCTATGTTTCTCTCTGTCAAATAAATAAAATATTAAAAAAAAATCTTTCTCAGTGAAAATTCATTGATTAGAATGTATCCATTGGTATAATTCTGATTTATTCACACTGAGTTCAAATATCATCACCATCAAAATGCTGCAGTAAAAAGAGCACTGGGTTAATCAGCATTGTTTTTCAAACAATATACACTAAAAATCCTTACACCTATAAACAGGCTTCTGGCAAAGTTTAGACTGATAAGGGATACATCTAACATCCATGTTAAGGAAATGTTATAGTCTATGAAGTCAAATTCTTGTTCAGAAACAAAAAGTTGAATTAAAAGGACATTAATACTGCTCCAGGGTGACCTCTTACATTCTTATATTTGAGTACTACAAATTCAAAAATAAACAAATATTTCCTTTATTAAATGCCAAAGATAAAGACTGAGCCAGGCAGACGTACTCCTCTCCTTCTCTGTGGAGCAGAAGTCTGCTCCACAGAGAAACTAAAAGAAAGAACCCTAGGATCATCTGACTCAGTGTTCCCCTTAAAAAGTCACACTGTGAGCTCCTTCCCACCAGCTCTTATGTAAGAAAAAAAACCCGTGCAAACTAACATAAAAAATCTTGACAAATGAGATTGACATCTGACAGATACCACTTGGGTCAGAACAGATTTACTTAATGTGATGGTTAATTTTAGGTGTCAGTTTGACTAAGCTAAGGGATGCCCAGATAGCTGGTAAAAAAAGTATTTCTGGGTATGTTTGTGAGAGCGTTTCCAGGAGAAATTAGCACTTAAGTGGGTAGGCTTATTAAAGAAGATTCCCTCAACCAGGGAAAGTAGGTACCAGCCAACTGTTTGAAGGCCTAAATAAAACAAAAAGGTAGATAAAGGACAAATTTGTTCTCTGATTAAGCTGGGCTATCCATCTTTTCCTGCCTTTGGACATCTGTACTCATGGTTCTTGGTGCTCTAGACTCAGACCAGGACATGCACCACCAACTCCCCTGGTTCAAAGGCCTTTAGGTTTGGACTTGAACAAGATGACCCACTTCCTCAAGCCTCCAATTTGCAGATGGAAGGTCATGGGAACTGTCCTTACTCTATATATATACATCTATCTATACCCCTACTCTCTTTCTATATATCTATATAGATATCCCATTGGTTCTGTTTCTCTGGAGAGTCCTGTGTAATACACCTAACCAAAGGACACAGGAGGAAGTAATCATGTTCAAGACCCAGAGCAGAAAGCTCAGCAACAGACATGAAGTTTAAGGTTTCAGACCTTCAAATAACAGGGTATACAACCATGAGTAGTGACACCTGAGTCAGTAAAAGAGCCCCACCAGACTCTCAGTAGGAGTAGATGGATACAAAGAAACCACATCATCGGGGTGAGATAAATTCAGCAATCATGGGAACCATGGAACACCATGACTACAGGGTTCAATCCATAATACAAACACTCAAGCACAGTTTTTCATGTATTTTTCTCAGTCTCTAGAATAGTATAGTCTATTCCAAGTACATTTTGAATCCTAATGCCATGGAATCAGAACAAGGGGCAGTTGCACAGATATCTCTATTATGCTAACAGATAGCAATATGGCCTATTCTCAGAAGCTGTCAGTAACACAAAGAAAGAAATAATACCCATAACTCTTATTTAATAGAGTCTCATGTGGAAGACTGCCAATCATCTCTAATTATCTATTCTCTCCTTCTTGCAAGACAGTTGAATTTTCAACAGGGCAACTGGCCATCTAGCTAGGACTACCTTTCCCAACCACATGGCAAAGTTCTCATCAATGGAATATCAATGCAACTGATGTTGGCAACTTCTGGATTGTACCCTCAAGAAAAGAGTAAAGTCTTCCTGTGGAAGTAATGAAAATATAGACAGCTGGCTTGAAATATGTAGATGAAGCATATATATTGTAGATGAAAGGAGCAAAGAATCGGTTCCCAATAATATTGCTCTATCATAAGGACTTTTCTCAACCTTTCTAAGCACCTTATAATTTTATGGGCATTTAAAACCTCTAGACCAGTTTGGCCCTTCATGCAAAGGAGAAACTGATTTCTATATACTTTTAACCAATTTTATTTTGGGCCATTGTCAGAACCAAATTTATATCAAAACCAATTAAGCCATATGGATTATTTTTTAATATCAATGGTTATACCTGAAGAAGATCTCTTTGTAAGAAAGAATATGGTACAAGGTGTCCAGATTTGTTCCATTTTATTCATATGTCATCTAACAGAGGATCCCAAATGCAGGTTTAGAACTTAACATAGTTTATTGCACAATTTGCTTGGAATGAACTGTTTTAGTTCCTCAGACTTTGATTAACTGAATTATTTTGTGCTCTATAGGGATTATAAATCTTCAGGAAAAAAATACATTTTTATCCAGAGATTTTGTTTGACATAATTTAATCTTTAACAAATCAGATAATATTTCACAGCCTTGTTGTACCATAGGCCATGATTTTAAATATTAATACTTGTTACGTTAAAATTAGCAGGGTTCAAATTTTTTTAAACAATGGAAGAATGATGCAGAACAGAGTTGATCCTACAGGAGGCTTTTGTTAAAATTGACAGTTCTTCAAGTAATTATCGAGCACCTGCTGGATCCTTTGTCTAGTTTTACCACTTAATTCTTATACAAACTTATGAGTCTGTTCATTTTTTTTGGACTTCTGATTTTTCAGAACTTTTCCTCCTCCCCAGGTAGAGATTTCTGGACAATAGCCACTCTGGCTTTGAAAAGCTATGATTCTAAGGATGTGGGGTTGAAGTCACAGAACAATGGCTCCTGTCACTGTCTCGACTCACTGCTCTTATTCTATGGGCACTCATTCTGGAACCAGATGTCTGCAGTTGGAGATACTTCCTCAGAAGCAACATCCTGTAACTGCTCCCCCACAGCTTCTTTCAAAAGTTGAATTGACAGCAGTGGTGTTGCCTCAGGGCCCTTTCCATGCTGAAGCTATAAATGGGGTATCTGAACCACCAGCCCCGACTGGACATTAGCCCTGACTGGACACATGACACTCCTTGTAATGTGCGCTCTGTTAGAATGGAGAAACTTAAATTTCAAATTCCCTCCCTATGTTAGGGAAATTGCTTGCCAATAATTCTGCTGACCTCCAAAACAAGTCCCTTCCAGGGTGCCCTGTCTCCTTCCCCACATTCCAAGAGGCCGGAGGTGGTTCTCCACTCTGCCAAGGCTGTGTTCATCTGGTCACAGTGAGAAGACTAGGCAGATTAATTAGATGCTTCAGGAGGGGTAAGAATCCTGCTGCTCAAGATGAAGCAAATTTGTGGGTGAGTTAACCAGACTCCTCTATTCAGGTTTATGATTAACTTCAGAACTGAATAATGCACATGTTTGTCAATATACTGGATCCATCCAGGCCAGATCTCTGCCTCCAAGAGTAGCACCATGGGGCATTTGGAGGGGCACTATAACAATTACACAGTGTAACAGCATAGCCTCAAGATCAACATTCCTGTAATAATAGTTTACAGAGCTATAATTCATGAATTAACCCATTCTATTAAATATGCTTATATTTTTGCACCATATTGTCTTGGAATCCCACTCTACTAAATAGTTAAGAAAATTCAGGCTAGCTGCTTAATTTCCAGCTTGCAAATGAAGATAATGACAACCTCATGTGGTTCTCTTACAAAAACTGAGTTACTGTATGTAAAATTTTAAAATAGTGTGTTCAGTAGGTATTCCTTATCATTCTCATTTTTATAGATATTAGATAATAATTTCCAAGTCCATGAGTAGGAGAGGCAACCTGTAATACAGTGAGCGTTGGAGTCAGACCTGACTTGGAGTTTTACCTCTGATATTTTCTCACTACACAACCTAGATCACATTATTTAACCTTCAGAGCCTTAGTCGTTGGAACTGAAAATAAGGACATTAATGGAAACTTTAGAAAGGTGGTAGAGGTATATATGAAACATCAGGCATGTACTAAGAGATCCATAGCTATGATTACCCCTTAGCCTTCTAACTTCCCTCAGAAGAAGCAGTCTGAGTCGCATCAGGGAATGAGTATGGCTTATGAAGGAGAAACCACTTTTCCCATAATGCAAGGACAACAACATTGCTCAGAAGATGTTTGTTAAAATGACATTCACATTCAACAAAACAGAGTTCTTGTTTCCCTGATGGAAAACAATGTTAAAGGTTCTGGTTATAAAGAGATTTTAGCCCTTTTTAGAGATTTTTAGTGATTCTCTCAAAGACCTATTGATGTCAACAAAAAAACTGAAAGAATAACTCAGAACAGTGAAATGGGACTCCAGAATAGAAATTAGGACATTCTATTTCTAGCACAAACTGGTAAAAGATAATTCAGACCTAAAGCATATAGTTGATGGGCAGAGGTATTACTGTTGTGCTAGTGTCTTCCTTACTCAAATACCATGTCCTCTTCCAGCCAGCTTCTTATAAAAATCTGCATGTTCTATAAACTGCTGGTCACCAGAGGGGAGGTCGATGGTGGGATAGGTGAAATAAGTGATGGGGATTAAAGAGTGCACTTGTGATGGGCACCAGGTGATGTCTGGAAATACTGAATCATAACACTGAACGCTTGAAATTAATATTACATTGTATGTTAGCTAACTGGAACTTAAATAAAAACAAAAAAAATAATAATCTACATGTTCAAAATAAAAATACCAACATCCCTAACCTTTAAAAAAAAACACCAAAAGCATTCCCTATTCTAACTACTAAATTTAATTTATGAGAAGAAAAGAAAAATAGGTATTAAATGGGCATGAACTTAGGTGAGAAACTTTTAAGCATTTAAGACTCGAGAGAAAACATGTACCAGTAGGTACAAACTTGAGGTCTTTTCCAATTACTTACTTTCCCCACTTATATATGATGCAAGTGGACTAAGGACCAAATGTAAAAATTAAAAAACAAAGCCATAGATAACATTAGAAGAATATACAGAAGAATACTGGGGTAGGAAAGATTTTCCTTTGTAAGAGTGAGCCAGGAAATAAGAGAAGAACATCACAACTTACATGACAGCACAACTCAAACTCCCTTAAGACATTAGAAGACAAGTAACAAACTTAGAGTCAAGTACAACACATACACCAAAGAATTAAAATCTGTAATATATATTATTTCCATCTACAATAAAAAATAATGGCCAAAATATATTAATAGACAATTCACAAAGTAAGCACAAAGTCAAAGGCAAGTATTTAATTTCTCTAGAAATGCAAATTAAAAATTAAAAACAAGAATCTGTTCTGTACAGTATATATGCCAAAATCAAAACTATTTGTCCTCATAAGGATGTAGGTAAAGAGGCCATCTATACCCTGTGGAGACAAAGTTTAGAACAGCTTTTTAAGGAGGGCAATTTACACTATCTGACGTGTACATATTTTGGCCCCAAATTTCTATCTCTAAGATACATTATCTACAGAAATACAGAGATGCCCAAAATTACATTAACAAAGATATTTACTGCAGCATTTTTTTATGTTATGATAAAAAGGAGGCCAGGGCACCTGGATGGCTCAGTCATTAAGCGACTGCCTTTGGCTCAGGTCGTGATCTCAGAGTCCTGGGATCGAGCCCTTGTGTTGAGCTCCCTGCTTCTTCTTCTCCCTCTGCCTGCTGCTTCCCCTACTTGTGCGCACTATCAAATAAATAAAATCTTTTAAAAAAAGAGGCCATACTTGACTTTCTCTTCTTGGCTTATTTCACTCAGCATAATCTCTTCCAGGTTTCACTTACTTGTGGTGCATGAGGGGTAAACTGGAGGACAGTGGGAGAAGGAAAGTAAATGGGAACTAGGGTAATCTAGGGAGGGAAACGAAACAACAGAGACTTTGGACACAGAAACAAACTGAGGGACTTGGAGGGAGGGGGGTGGAGGGATGGGAGAGCCTGGTGGTGGGTACTGGGGACACCTAAAGCGTGG